>CAUHTR010000667.1:0-100000 GCA_959609185.1 Schmidtea polychroa | reverse complement strand
AATTATAAAGTTATAATAATGTTATAATTATAATAATAATATTAATACCCTTGCGACATGTTGAATGTGACTAGTACCCTTACGACAAATACACATAGGGGGACAGAATATTTTGTCGGATAAACTCGGACTATATAATAATAATAATATTGATTAAAACTTCGAAAATAATAATTTTGAAAATAAAATCTTCCGCGCGGGCGTTAATATCTTTCCCAATAATAATGATAAATTAAATTACTACGTAATCAACAATTAAAACAAAATAAATATTATATAATCAACGATTTAAACAAAATTAAATTATTGAGTAATCGATAATTAAAACAAAATATATTATTATTACATAATCAACGATTTAAACAAAATTAAATTATTATGTATTCGATAATTAAAACAAAAAATAAAAATATTGTTATATAATCAACGATTTAAACATTATTAAATAATTACGTATTCGATAATTAAAACAAAAAATTAAAATATTATTAT
This sequence comes from Schmidtea polychroa, assembly GCA_959609185.1. Taxonomy (NCBI): domain Eukaryota; kingdom Metazoa; phylum Platyhelminthes; order Tricladida; family Dugesiidae; genus Schmidtea; species Schmidtea polychroa. The sequence goes on along the minus strand of CAUHTR010000667.1, from coordinate 99,508 downwards.
ATAATTAACAATTTAAACAAAATTAAATTATTACGTATTCGATAATTAAAACAAAAAAAAATAAAAATATTATTATATAATCAACGATTTAAACAAAATTAAATTATTACGTATTCGATAATTAAAACAAAAATATTATTATATAACCGCTGGAACAAAAAATAAATGTCTTTGTTACTAAAAATAGAACGACCTTAGCGAGTCATCGGATCAATGATCGGATCAAAAATGTTACTAAAAATATATTAAAAATGTTACTAAAAATAGATGTCTTGGTTACTAAAAATAGAACGACCTTGGTGACTCAGCGACTGACTCATTGTCTTTGTTTAAATTACCTTGATAATTAAAACTTGATGATAATGATAATAATAATAATAATAATAATAATAATGATAATAAATTTTGAAAATATCTTCAAAAATAATAATAATACTATTGATAATAATAATAATAATTATTATAATAATATTATTAATAATAATAAATAATAATAATACATTTGATAGTAATAAATAATAAATCCCATGGGCGAGTCATTGTCTTTGTTCTGAAAATGATGAGTCATCGATGACTACTTTTGTATTACCGTGGTTTTGATATCTATATTATAAGGTTTGAAAAATTTTAACCTTGGATCCTTGGACTCTTTGACCTTCAAATTTGGACCATCATACTCATCTTTAAATTACCTTTTGTTTGATATGTATATTATAAGGTTTCTAATTTTTGAACCTTGGACCCTTTCGAGGGTATGACCTTCAAGGGTATGATTATCATACTCACCTTTGAATTACCTTTTATTTGACATGTATATATCTATATGTATAATTTTTAAAGGTTTTGGACACTTTGAAGGTTTGAAGGTTCAGGACCATTCATAAATGTTTGAAAGTATGACCATGATACTTACATCTCAAATACCTTTTGTTTGATATGTATATTATAAGGTTTTAAAATTTTTGAACCTTGGACCCTTGGACCTTCGAACTCACCATCAAAAGTCCTTTTGAATGATATATATTATATGATTTGAAAAATATTTAATTTTGGACACCCTTTGAAGGTTATTGACCCACCATATACCTTCGAGGGTATAGCCATTAGATAGACCTCTCAAATACCTTTCGACTGATATATATATATATTATAAGGTTTGAAAAAATTCGAAGGTTTTTGACCCTTTGAAGGTTATTGACCAACCATATACCTTCGAGGATATGACCATCATACTTACCTCTCAAATACCTTTCGACTGATATATATATTATAAAGTTTGAAAAAATTCGAAGGTTTTTGACTCTTTGAAGGTTATTGACCAACCATACACCTTCGAGGATATGACCATCATACTTACCTCTCAAATACCTTTCGAATGATACCCTTGTGTGAAGGTTTGGCCTTATTTGACCTTTGGAAATTTAAATATGACCTTGACCTTAAAACACGACCTTGACCTCGATGAGTCATGTGACCTTGGATGAGTCATCGGTGAGTCATACGACCTTGAATGAGTCATCGTATGGGTCATATGACCTTGAATGAGTCATCGTATGAGTCATGGTCTTTGTTTCAATGACCTTGATGAGTCATATGTCTTTGTTTAAAATTTGACCTTGAAAAAAAATATTTTTAAATGGCGGGCGGGAGGGGGGAGGGGGTATGTCTTTGTCCCAGAGGGCCGCTGGTTTAGTGGGCCGCTATCCCTCTACTGATGTAAATTATATTTTATGAGTTGTGGTGGAATTAATAATTATTTGATATCATTATATTTGCGAATGTGGATATCACTTAATTATTTGATATTAAGTTATGAAAACATATAAACTTAATAATGGGGCTATTAATTAATATAAAAAATTAATTTTTGAACTGACCCAACTGCTGTTGCCAACATGCTTCGCTTATTTGAAGAAGACAGTGAATATGATACGAGTTTCGATGGCTTCACTAACTATAGCGAGGACAGTGACATTAGTGAGACTGGCGATTGATTGCGGCTGTATTGCATGCATTGTAGTCTATACGTTTCGACACTACTGGTATCGGCAAATTAGTTTAGTTGCTTACCTACTTGTTACATTTGCTTACTAGTATATTAAAGATTCTCTGCCGCATCAGTACTATTTGTTTTCTTGAGGTTTATAATGAGATGTTCATAAAGCTTTCCAATGTACATTTCACAACCACACAGCGAACTATAGGAGGTATAAAGACCCACCGGTATGTCCATAGTTTCTGTTATGCTATGTTTATGAGTAAAATAAATTTTGTAAACCCTGCACAGCTGCCATTCATTTGGAAAAACTTGTATAACCCGCGGGGTATATGCGCGAAAATACGGTAAATATCTTGAATTAACATACTTCATATATAGCTTCATATCTCGAGTATAATAAATTAAAGAAATTCAAATTGAAAATCTATCATTTTAATTGTTAGCACGTAATAAACAAAACAAAAATTTTCAAACAATTTTAAGAAATCAATATTTTTTACTGAATAAAAAAGTTGATTTTTTGAATCTTTACTGTAGTAAATATACTATAGAAAATAAATATTCTGATTGGCCAATAACTAGTTTCACAGCACGCACTCGACAGCGAATAATCATTGATATCATAACAAACCAATCAAAGACGACAATAATTTTTTATTAAAGTAGAATTCATCTACAAAGTTATACATGCATATAAATGAACATATACACAATATAATCATTATTCTGGAACTGAGGAATCCAACCGCGACGAAGCGATTCGTAGCAACATCGTGACTTTGTCCTTCAATATCGGGCTGTTCTCCCGGTCGAGATAAACCTGCAACCTGCGCACGACGCCCTTGAGCACCTTGCCAGCGTGGGCCTTGATGCCTGCCTCATTCGTATCCAAGGATAACAGAGCGTCAAATAGGTATCTAAGCGATATCAATCAATGGATATAAATCGGTTGTCAATGGCAACTAACTCAAATTTTATCTCGAAACGATCATGAAAGTCCCTGGACAACTGTTGGATGAGAGCTAGAATGCTGCTGCTGTGCAATAGCGACGGTTTCTGTGAATTGCAGCTGAGCACCGCCTTGGTATTGATCCTGCTGCAAACCTTGAGGAGGACGCGCATATCAGTCATTGCGAGGGCCTGGGCAATTATCATCATTCACAATCACCAATCACCAATCACCATCAATTCTCACCTCATTCAATGCGCCCTGATAATCACTGGCAATAATCAATTTGTCCAGTTTCTGTTCCCGTGTCGCCTGCTGGTCGTGCATATTGATATTCATCATTGAGTTGGCCTGGCTGAGATGCACTGAGTTTCTGGTTCGGTAATCAGCACTGCTGTTTATTGATTCCTGGATTACAATGGTAACGGTTACATTGTTGCCATTGGCAATGGTGATTTATCAAATATTTGTTTCATTATTCACATTTATAAAAGAAACGGTAATCAATACTATAAATAATTATAAATATTAAATAATAAAAATAATAATAATAATTAAATAATATTTTTAATTATTTTTATTATGTTTTTTTTTATTATTATTTTATATATAATAAAATTAATAATAAAAATAATAATAAATAATATAATAAATATTAAATAATAAAAAATTATATAAAAAATTATTAATAAATAATATTGAAAAATAATAAAATTAATAATAAAAATAATAAATAATAATAATAATAAATATTAAATAATGATAATAATAAAAATATATAAAATATAAATAAAAAATAATTAAAAATAATTAATTAATAATAATATAAAAAATAATAAATATTAAATAATAATAAATAATAAGAATAAAAAATAATATAATAAAAATAATAATAAATAATCTAATAAATATTAAATAATAAAAAATTATATAAAAAATTATTAATAAATAATAATGAAAAATAATAAAATTAATAATAAAAATAATAATAATAATAATAATAATAATAATAATAATAATAATAATAATAATAATAATAAAAATAAATAACCTTGATTGACTGCAACGCCTGATTCACTTGCGTAATTTCGCCATGTTGCTTGTTGAAACCGTCAGTGAGAATTGATCGACTGGTTGACACCTCGCTTACTAACTGTGTCAATCTGGCGTTCAATTCTCCAGTAACGGCCAATCCGAGTGATTTGTGAAGGGTTGTCATGCCAGTTGTCAAGTGTTCGTCAACATTCCTCAGCGACATTTTATTTGCGTCACTAACTGAACCGAGAACTGGAAACATAAGCAATCATTACCGATTGTCTTCATATCAATTTTCTAACCTTCCTTGATTCCATCACCAAATACTTCTCTCGTATCGATAAATAATCGATCGATCGTCTTAGACAACGCGGGAGCGAGCTCTTTGCGGCACATGTCGAAATAAGCAGCTCTCAGTGGCTTATCGAGGCAATCAGCAACGATATTGGCAATGAAGGAAATGAATTTCTACATTTACCATACCGATTACGTCATGGAATTACTCAACAACCAATATAGTAAGTACCTTATCGTGCAATAAACTGCTAAGGAAATCCCGACAACCTGATTCAACAGATGCCAACTTGATCCGGATCATATCATCTAGACGTGCATTCATTTCCCCAATCAAACGCGATATCACTGAATTACCATTATTTATTATGTTACGTAATCACTCGGTAGCAATGATAATCAATCAATCAACACGAGAAATTATACTCACCACATTCTATCATCTCTGTAAGCCGCATTTGGTCCAACCATTCCGTAACCGATTGCTGGCATGACTTGATCAACTGTTCAATCATCCGCTCTCCTGACTGTTGCTGTTTCTGACAGAGTTCCTTGCATCCGCACCGGCATAAATTATTGCCACGCCCATTCTGCAATTCTTTTACAGCTTTTGTTAGCATTTCCAATTGCTGGGCTTGCATTATTATCATTGATTCTAATCGCGACAAGATCGCCAGTTCACTTGTTCCATTCACCATATAGTCTTTGTTTTCTTTCGGCTGATCTGCTGTCACTGGTCTTAGCGAGGAATCGAATTGGACATCACTTGCAGAGTTCCTTAATTATTATTATCAATTTCGTTTGATTTCTTTCTTTCTTTCTTTCTCACCATGCAGCATTCTCAGTACAGGGTGGCATCGGGAATCCTCCACATTCTTCATCCATGTCACTGGAAACTGGGAATTTATTTTCAGGAATAGGGATTTCATTTTGTTTACGACATGTATCTTCATCCTCTTCATCATCGTTTGTATCTTCTTTGCGCTGCCTTAATCGACCAATAAGAACTCGTCAATATCCATCATTATATATCCTAACATTAACAGCTCCACAAGTGACGCCTCATCACCAGATTCATCACCGGAATCATTCACGACCGGCTTCCTATCTTTTGATCCTGAAAATAAATGCTGCAAAGTCGGAGGAATTTCTGTGGATAAAGATGACAAAATGCCAATATTTGAGTGCATTTGTGTGCTAATAATTGCAGGGTCCTGAAAACTGCTGTTTGCCGATGGCAAGCTGGATACCTAAAGATAGAGAGATAATATATGATGGGTGAGTCAGGTAAAAAGGAGATTAACATGAGTCAATAAGCTGGTTGATACTGGCAATTGATCAAGTTCAACGTGAGGCGTGTCGCGATCAACAATTTCGTCATTGATATCAACAAGAATCTCATTCAAACGGTGACCACGAGACACATAAGATACGCGCATCTTTTGGAATGCTCTACAAGGTAGTCAGTCATCTAATTAAATCCCCGAAGTCCCTTATCACTTACCCTTTAGTAATGGTGAACATTTTGATGACGATTTGGTTCTCTTCATCTATATAATAATAATTTAATGTTAAAGCTGCCAGAAATTCATCAAATCGACTCACCGGAACTTGCAATGTGAGTGATTACATTGATATCAAACGATAACAGTGATTGGGTAAGCACAAACTCTTGGACATTTTTGAATAATTTCGTTTTATTGTTATCAATTGAGTCCAACTCCAACACATACAGAGCTTTGCGTCGGATATCGGACATGATTAGAAATCGTGCTGATTGGTCGATATGGGCAGATAATAAACACGGCGTAACCGGAGATTGAAAGGAAATTGTTTGTATGCAATCCCATTTGTCACATCGGAACAATTTCAATTCCCGATTGAATGCACCGCCGACAACGACATGACACCAAAATGAATCACTAATGATGATAAATTCAAATCGAGAAATAGTTTTGTAGTATTAGCCTAGCTTACATATTGGTACCGGGCCGACAATCATCTAGAAATAGCAAACTCCATACCGCTTCTCCGTTAAATGGACGCCACGAGTATGCCTCCCTAATACACGCTTAAAATTACTGTGGAATTATGATTTAGAGCTGTGGTTCCCAACCTGTGGTACGCGTAACGGTACAGGTACGCGATAAATAATAAGGAAAACAATATTTTGCGTAAAATAATGTGTTTTTATACGATAAATCATCAAACAAATACGTATATATAGTGGTTGGTAACAATGTGGCACATAATCATGAAACTGAGGCAGAGCTGTCATTTCTTAACAACCAAAAGCCGAACTAAGCTCGTGTCTCTCCGACGACTAACGCACGTGAATCATGTTCTTACATGTTTGGTATTCGACTTTAGTCGCATCGCACACTTTTTCGCGCTATAACAGCTCTGAGGGGTAATTTTTCATCAGTTTGTAATGTATCTATTGATGTTTAAGGAAGGCTACAATTGCTTATAATTACAATGGTAACCAATGGTGTAATGGTACAACTCGTACGTAACTAATATCGCGTATTGCACAAAATTGAGTAAGTTAAATATGTAACTATATTTACATACTCTCAATTAATATTTCATGTTTTTGAACTTTATTGTTTTTCTGTTTACAGTAAGCGGTCTGCCCCTTTTCTTTTAGGACTGCACCCCCTTTTTAGGACTCGCTTTTCCTAAATTATTTATTTACAGGTACGTCATCATATTGTCTACTACTAACCGGTACAACATTTTAAAAAGTTTGAGAACCACTGATTTAGAGCATTAAGCAGTTCATGAGTGTATGTATATATCTATTTTGACCAGAATTTACATGTTGAAGAATAAACTATTTATGATTTGACTCCAGTCACTGTGATGATTGATTGATAAAGAAATGCATTCAATTTCGCTATTATCATGTATTTATTTAATCTTTTCCATTTACTTTCTCTTAAAGCTGAATTTCGTGATATATATATATATATATATATATATATATATATATATATATATATATATATATATATATAGAACTCATCGGAATGATCATAGAAAATATGTAACAAGGACTTTGATCGCATAATATTTCAATGTGTGCCATCAATACAATGAGGAGTGTTACATTTTGAGACAAATTCCCTTAATTTTATTCACTGTATAAAGCATTTAGTCTATGCCAAAGATAAGATTGCATTGATGCCCGAAGATATTATAATCACTTCTGGATATAAAATTATGTTTCTCCGATTCTTCTATTCCTCATTTCTGAATTCAATCGAAAATTGTTTAACAAAGCAGAAAGGTTATGTTAGAATTTGCAGTGCTTGGGACAGAGGTGCTTTTCAATTTAATTTTTTTCTGCCTGTAAGTTCATTATTTCAAATTTTAAAATGGATATAAAAGGACAATCAAAAAGTAAAAGATTTATGGGGAATTAAATATATAAATATAACGAAATTGATCGGAAATCATTATGTTGTATAAAATAAGATTTTTAATCATTTTAGCTGTGCTCATTAAAATTAAAATGATAAAAATTATGAACAATTTATTTTTCGTGGTAAATATAATTCATATTGATTTTTCAGTGTTATTTGATTTTTATTGTGGGTTTTATACCTTATTAAATATTCATTAAATAAGTTCCCAATTAAAGACCACCTTGAAGCACTCCTACCTCGGGTTCCATTGAATTCTTTGAATTTGTCCCCCATCGTAATAAGAAACATAAATTAAAGCATTTTTATCCCTTTTTAACGAATATAATTCAAATTTGTGTTTAAATATCGATTTTTAAGTGCTAAATTTAATTTTTATTTACCACGTTATCAAAAAGATAGTTTAATACATTATGAAACATTCATAGATGACGTCCCTTATAAAAAAGACATTAACCCCTACCCCCCCCCGCTTTCCCAGTCCTTTGAATTGTCCTTTTTGTGGTAACCTCTTCTCATAGACATGGAATGTCCATAACTCTTATAGAATTGATAAATTGAAAATAGGAACTAACCAATATAGAGAAATCACAATCCCAACAAATCCATTGATTTGTCTTTCATATGTCATCCGACGGTGGAAAATAATGAAAAGAAAGAGTAAAGATCTTAAAAGCAGCTTACTAACAAAAAACAACATAAACTGGATAAATATGTATGAAGTGAACAGAAGTAATAGAACTTTATAACAAAATATCACTAATGGATAAATGTGCACATTTACTCCAACCTTTATGGGACTCACTAAATATCCTATCAATGAGTGAGACTAACTTTAATCCAGACGAGACACTGCCATCCAAGGTGAAGAATCTAACAGTTCCATCACGCAATGCTACCGCAAACGCCGCAGCGTCACTGCTGATGGCGAGACTGGTGATTTTTGAATCGTCACCAGGAGCCGTATACACCATATACGGAAGAAATAAATCAGCAAGGCTTTCACTCTCATAAAATTGCTCTTGAAAACTAATGGAAATTGCACGAAGCCCGGCTCGATCAATGCGTGGTTCGTATTGTCCGCTGACAGATTGGGTCAATAAATCATTTTCGATTGTATCAATTTGCATGACTTCGAACTGAATCATCGATGAGAGAAAATGTCAACAAACAATTTTCATCTTACAGTTGATCCATGTACAACGCCGAGCAGGAGTGAGATATTTGTCCCTACTACATCTGTTTCTTCAATTCCGTTTTCGTCGATATCATTATGCCAACACCACATCACCCGACTGTATGAGACTTTCATTGATTTAACGGATTCCATTGACGGAACCGCTTTGATATGCAAAATTAATTGAGATTCAATAACTTCTGCATTTATATTGATCTAAATTTTGAAGAACAATAATAAATAGTACACTGAATTAAATTATAAAATCATTTTGCAAAATAGCCAAATTTTCATTAAATAAAATATGCTCTGGTCTAGCAAAATTTGATTTTATTAAAATTTAAATGTAAATATTAATGTATTAGACATAATCAGACTATTTCATAATATGAATTACCACTTTTTCATCATAATTTCATAGCTTTTATAGCCTTGATATTTATTAACTGATAATTCATAAATTCAAATTAATTTTTGTCTTTTACCTTATTAACTTTCACACTTCCATTGATATCAATTGAAGCTACATATGGTATATGACTTTTACTAAATGCTATATCTGTAATTTCTCCTGTAAAATCTTTAATTAGACATCGAGCTGAATGCTGTTCATTGAGAATTCTGATCATGTAATTATTCGATATGGATAAAACATATGCTATTAAAGAGGTGTGCGGATGATACGATATCAAATGCCCCAAGGTGTATCTATCTTCCCAAGAATAATCCACAACGTTTTTAGTGGTGATCTTATTACTAGCTTTAGAATCATCTTCTAAAGTTTTCGAACTAGGTTGAATAACCACATTGCGTGAATGAATAAGAATAGGTGATCCTTCATCTATTTGATCGAAATTTCTAAATGCATTGATTCACAATCTATTTAATACAAATTAAAATGTTACATGACTTGTTGACTTTCACGGCTATTCATAATTTCAAAATTTTGCGAATTAAGTGTGTTTATTAAACAAACGTCTAATAATCTCAAATTACAAATTATTCAACATATATGAATTAATTTATGCTTAATTCAAAATTAGAAAAATAATTTTATTTATTTTTAAATTTATAATAAAAAAAATTATACACCTTACTAAAATGGTATAAAATTTAATTGATTGGGTTATTATTTAGGATCCATCAATTTCAAACTCTTTGATTCCATTATAACATTGATTCTTGTTAAATTTTCAAAGATCAAGTTGATTAATAAAGAAGACCACTTTTTTTACAATAATAAAACTTTATAATTGTGTTTGGTTACTATTGACAAATGACTTCATTGTACAAGTAGTCTAGGCAGCGGAATTGAGTTATTTTGATTTCCTATTTGAGGTAAAAGCAGGGATGCTTTCCCAAAATTTATCAACCGGTTCACAGTGATATTTTCTTACAAATTTTTTTATTTTTTTAATATTAATATTTCCATCAAAATATTATGGTTTGTCAGAGTAGCAGACTTAGTCAAGAATGTTTCTTTTCGCTAGGCTGTAAACAGTGTTGAAGATTCTTGTAGTAGAACTAATAAATTTCTCGTTCATATTATCGATGCATGATGTAAAAGTTTGTTTTCAAGTATCTTGGAATGTTCAACAGCTAGTTTGTGTGCTTTTGATGCAAAATGTTCACTCATTTTTTCCTTAAAGATGCTTGTTGCACTATTTTGTCTTTCCCCGATGTATTGATTCCATTTTTAAACAATACTCACATCCCAATTTCTGATTACTGACAAATAGCCCATCATATTTAATTTTAAACTCCTTCAACTGTTTCACATTCCAACAGCTTGGTAAATTATTATTGTCCTCATTTTGGGAACTAGGAATCTCTAGTATTTGTGTTAGGTTCGATGGGTATGTCTTCGAACTAACACAAAAATAACCTGACTCCAAATAATTAGTTTATGCGTATAGGTAATAAATAAGAAATATGATTTACAATTTTTATTAATAAAATTACACGATAGTTTATTTATACAAGTTAATTACGCTGCTTTCTGAAGAAAAGAAAACGGTTATGCAAACCGCCCTGAAGAATATTTCTACGAATCAAGGCTGGCCCTAAATGCGCCAACAGCCCGATATAAGTGAAAGGAAAAGACAGGGAAGATCACCAAATTTTACGCTATAGAGTCAACCCAGAAATTGGTTAACTCTTTTTAAATGAAACTTTTAATTTTGAATAACGATACAACACAAAATTAGTGATGACGTTATATTGTACCCTTAATTAGTTAAGACAAATAAATAAATATTTTCAAATATTTTATAAAAACAACAATAACACTAACTACAAGTTAATCCAAATATGAAACCTCAGGTGGGTTGTCGAACTTGTTAATAAAATAATCCAAATTAGTTGCTAATGTTTCTTAAATTTCCAAATTATTGGCTAACGTTATCTTAATAATTTTCGCTCGACTAAGATTATCAAATGTCCAAAATTTATGCAAAATTCTCGGTCGTTTAATGATATCAGATCAGTTTTAATTTATATCGATTTTCTTTTTTGAAATACCCTTTTTATCTATCGTGTCCGATCTTTTTCCGTCCTTTAATCTAATTTTCATCTGCTATTTATATAATTCTTACTTCCCTAACTCTATTAATAGTAATTGTTTAATTACTATTTTTATTATATATTTTTTAAATAATTTCTATAATTCTATTTTTAGTAATTATTTATTACCAATTATATTTTAGTTTTAATTTTAGTATTTACTTTCTATTTTTGGTAATTTTAAAATACTATTTTTATTTTAATCCTAATTTTGGTAATTAATTATTATTTTATTTATTATCTAATTTCGAATGTTCTTTTCCGGTTCCTACTGAACCCCAACATNATTTAAAAAAAAATAAATGACCTTGACCTTTTATTTTAAAAAAAAATTTTTCCCGGGGGGGGGGGTATATGTGATCCAGAGGGCCCCTGATCTGGATGGCCCACATCCTACTACTCAGTAGGCTATTATATATACAGTAACGATTCACAAAAGGCAACTTCGCAAAAAGAAACTAACGTAAAAAGAAACTTTTTTTTGATTCAAATTAAAAAAGTGATTCAATAAAAGGAACTTTTGAAAAATTTGCTTTGTTTATTTTGTTTAACGTAAATGTTTAACATTGCTAAATTTTCAAATAACTTTTGATTTACGTTAAATTTATTATACCTGAGGTATTGCACTGTTAATGAAGCTATATAGTATGTACTATAAAATTCAATTTTAAACATTAAATATTCAAAAATAGCATTTGTTAGGCCCGCTATGAATAAAAGAAAACAGAAACTAACAATTGAGGATAAATGTAATATCGTGACTGCATTGGAAGATGGTACCAAAGCCAACAATATTTGCGCACAATACGGTGTGAATAAAAGTACAATTTCTAAGATCAGAAATAACAAAGAAAACATAAAAGAATTTGCAAAGAATTCTATCCAGTCTACGAACAAAATTAAGAGAATTTCTACAGTTAAATTTCCAGATATTGAAAAGGCCCTTAATCAGTGGTTTTTAAATGAGAGACTCAAGCATAACATAATTAACGATGATATGCTTAGAATCAAAGCGCTAGAATTTCATCGTGATTTGAACTCTGACATTTTGTTTTCAGGCAGCCACGGTTGGATTCAAAAATTTAAAAAACGGCATTCAATTCGAATCCTCAAAATTTGTGGAGAAATATTATCCGCTAATGATTCTGCTGTACCTGCATTTATTGAAAATTTTAAGACGAATATTCAACGGCTAGGATTGCGACCTGAGCAAATATACAACGCAGATGAAACTGGATTAATTGTCAAAAATTTGAATTCCAAAACTTCAGTAACCAATCAAGAAAAATCTGCACCAGGTAGAAAATCCAGCAAAGAACGGATTACTGTAATGGGGTGTGTGAATGCAACTGGACAGCATAAACTACCCTTGATGATTATTGGGCGATCTAAAAATCCACGCTGCTTCAAAAATACGACTTTCCTAGCATGCACTACCGCTCATCAAAAAATGCGTGGCAAACAGGAGCGCTGTTTAAAGAATGGTTCCATGACGTATTTGTGCCAGAAGTTAAAAGAAATTTGATGCAGAAAAACTTACCTTTGAATGCGATTCTTCTGCTGGATAATGCCAGCTCCCATTGTTGTGGGGAAGAATTGAAATCGAGTGATGGAAACATTTCGGTTATATATTTTCCTCCAAACACAACAGCGTTATTGCAACCACTCGATCAAAATATTATAAGATCACTAAAAACGTTGTACCGCAAGAAACTCTTACTCAGTTTATTGTCTCAAAATAATCAAAATTTAGACGAAAAATTAAAGCACGTTACATTGAAAGAAGTTGTTTACATGGTGGTGGAGGCATGGAATGAAGTTAATATTCAAACAGTCAATTCTAGTTTTAAGCATCTGCTCTGCTCAGTTGATGAAATAAATTTTAATTTGCCACAGAATCACTTTTTAGAAGAGGATGAAATTCCATTAATAGAACTTTACCACCATGTAGTTCCAGGAGATATTATGAATGACGAGCAGATTTTGAATTGGGCAAGAGGAAGTAACGAAATGTCAAGATCATTAATTACCGAGGGCGAAATAATTGAAAATATTAATATGGATGATGCAGACAATAGTGGTGACTTTTCAAGTCCTGATGTTGACATTGCACTCAGGAGCGTAAATGTAACTCTTAATTGGGCCGAATCTAATTTATCCATTTCTGATATATTGTTTCTTCGCAATATCAGAGACAAAATAAATTTAAAGAAGATTATGAACTAGTGTTTTCTACAATAAAAATTTGTTTTCGTTATATATGCTATTTCTAATTGCTTAGTGATAAATATAAAATAATATTTACTTTAAAATGTACTTAGAAATTGTTGTTTTTGCACACAAAATAGAATTGTACACTAAATTCACAAAAATAAACTTTTTACAGAAAAAGAAACTTTTTTTCGAATTTTGTGTCAAAGAAGTTTCTTTTTCTGAATCTTCACTGTAGTCAATTAGTAGTCAACATGCATCGTATGTAAATAAATATTAAATCCAAAATAAGTAATTTATTCGATGTTTAAATTCACATTTCTCATTACCCAATGTATCAAAATTATTAATAATTATTCTAAAATTTAAATTATTAACAATTAATCTAAAATTAAAAAGTATTCTAAATATTTCATTCACAATTTCCTCATTACATGCTATTTTAGGGAAATTTCACTAGTTGGTAACAGAATTTTTAATGAAATTAAAGAGGCCTTGGGTACAGCATTTTATAAATATTCCGGATATATAATTGCAGAGCTAAGAAATTGAGTTGTAGCTAGGGTATTTAATATCGTTTTTTTGGCTTTGACTTTCATAGAATATTTCAATTCTATCCAATCACTACAACATCAAATTTCTCCAAAAACTATTGATCAGAACACATTCAAGCAATTAAACAGAGATAAACTTGACAATATAATTTTAACATTACAAATTTGTATGGAATCAACCATGATCGCAACCATTATTCAAATTATAAAATATGAATAAAGAACAACTTCGCCGAGACGGTGGTTTGCCAGTATCTATTATATACAGCCAAGGCCCAGTTCATGCGGCACGATAAATATTATGTGTAAATTATGAAATTCATAATTTGTAATATTATTTTACACTTGTTATTATATTAATTTCGAATTTAATACAGCAAAAATATATCAAATCGAAAATTAACATTTTTCATACCATAATTTGGGGCATCAAATACATTCTGCACTATAATTAATTACAAGTTGCACTATAATATTTAGTTTGCACTTTAATATTTAAATACACTATATTAATCAGGTATGCACTATAAAAATCTTTTACATGAACTAAAATAATCAATTTTTTGCTCTAAAAAAATATTTAAATTAAAAATAAATTAAAAAATGGCATATATTCAATGTTGCACTATAAAATGATCACAAGTTGCACTATTTTTAATAGCAAATTGCACTATGTCATAACATTTTATAGTGCAACATTAAATACATGCCATTTATCGACATTATTCAACAAAAATGTAAAATAGTAATGGTAAAAAACAAATTAAATCAATGAAATGATTTTAATTTATTTGTTTTTATAGAACACAACTTATTTATAGAAAACTGTAAAGCCACCTTAACTGTAACACAAAATGACAAGAAGAGCTTCCGTCGAGTAACTAGTTGTTACTTTTTCATATTTAAAAATACAGTACCCGCATCGAAGTTGACAGCATAGATTGACGACTTTGATAATTGAAAACACTGACTTATGCAAAAAATTTCAGTTTCAGTCAAAAATTATTTTAGTTCAGATCAATAATTATTTAAGTGCTAGAATAATATAGTGCTCATTAAATATTAAAGTAATGTTTGGAAATAATATAGTGCGGTTTCCTATTAAAAATAGTGCAATTTGTGATCATTTTGTAGTGCAACATTAAATACATGCCACAATTTGGAACATAGGGAGTAAACTATATATATTTACGCAAAATAGAATTGTTTAGATTAATGGTTTGTCAATATTATAACTTTGAGGTATTTGTATTGGCATATCTGATTGCTTAGATTCTTATATTATTTTATGTAGTCTCATATAATTAATGATTCCCAAAGTTTTTGGTCTCACAGTCGCCTTGATTTCACAAAATTACCCTTAAAGTCCTTAACTGTAATCAGGATTGCAGAATACATCATCCAGTCACAAACTTGCCCTCAAAGCCCCCTAACAGTAATCAGGATTGCAGAATACATCATCCAGTCACAAACTTGCCCTCAAAGCCCCCTAACAGTAATCAGGATTGCAGAATACATCATCCAGTCACAAACTTGCCCTCAAAGCCCCCTAACAGTAATCAGGATTGCAGAATACATCATCCAGTCACAAACTTGCCCTCAAAGCCCCCTAACAGTAACCAGGATTGCAGAATACATCATTCAGTCACAAACATTAAAAATAAGTTAAAACAAAATAAATCTCATAAAATGTTTAACCATTTCCCGGGCACGTCATTACAAATAAGCGAAAAATTTGTACCATTCCGGTAAGCGTACGCACATGCGTGCCATCACCTACTGCCTCTTCGGAAAGTGAGACTAATGCACGACTTATAAAACCTGAAAATCAAAGCCAAGGTTTGTACGAAATAAATGAAAATCTCCCATCACAATCTCTACCTGACAGATTTTCTTTTATTGGAATTCCAATGGTGAATTTAGAATTAGAGGAAGGAAATATTTTACAGTGTTTTACGTATACTTTGACGATGAAATTATTCAAAATATTTGCACAGAGACGGACCATTATGCTAAACAACAGCAATGAAAGATGTTTCTGGAAACCTGGATCGACGTAACTGAACCAGAGCTTTTTATGCTGTTTTACGAAGTATAAGAAGAATGACAAAACAAGATTTGAATTTTTCGACGAGATCATTATAATATTCCCCATAATTTAGGGAAATAATGCCCTTGAAACGCTTCAAACAATGAAAAATTTCAGATATGGATAAATCCAAAATTTAATAAAATTTGTACAATTCATAAAAAATTACAGAAATGCTTTCCAGTTTTCCCTCTTGAAAGAAATGTAACAAATGACGAAAGCCTCTTTGGTTAATGATGTATCGCGCCTGTGTGAGTATTGATTATTTCGTTCTGATTGTCTGTTGAGTGCGCACGCGAGTCAACGTTTTTTTCAATTTTTCGAGTTTTAAAAGGATTTTAGATATATATTTTGATATATTTCGTTTGGTCGAATCGATTGATTTAGTTCTTTCTGGATAATTCGAATTGAGGAAGTTTTTTTTAGATTTATGAATATAATTCTTATTATGTTGGATGAGTCAATCAGATAGTTATGTTGGAGATGAGCCTATCTAAAAGAGATCTATGTCAATTTATGAAGGTTATGCGTTGGCTTGTGCAATTCGTTCAATGGATTTGAACGGGAGAGATTTGACAGATTATTTGATGGAAATACTGAGAGAACGAGGTTTCAGCTTTGCAACTAAAGCAGAAAGAGATTGTTCGAGATATTAAATGAAAACTGTGTTACATTGTTCTTGATTTTGAACATGAAATGCAATCAGAAGTTTCTACATCATCTATAGGAAAAGCCTACGAAGTTCCATATGAACAAACTAAATCTTTCATTCCCAACAGTTAAAGATGCCCAGAACCGGTATTAACGAGACAAATTATAACAGCGTAATGAAATGTAACGTGGATATTAGCAAAGATTATTTATAGGAAATAGGAACGCTGACCTTGATTGGATTAACACAAATATTTTGCTTATTCTAATAAATTTAGAATAATGCCTTACACAATATTAATTTACAAAATCGATTCCGCAAGATGGCAATTTTAGGATTCATAATACGATCGATGTTGATGAAAATCATTAAAAATGAATATTTAATTGTATTATTTAATACCTATATAAATAATTTGATTAGTTGGATTTGATTGGCTACTAAAAATTATTAATTTTAACCATACAGAAAGATTTTGCGAAGAAATATTATTTTAAAATATTACTGTTAGGAAATAATTAAATATTTAAGAAAATACTAAATGAAATTACCTGGAAATCAGCATCTGACAAACTGAGAGCGTGAATTGTCATCGCTAATTCTTCAGTATTTAAAAATCCAGATTTTCCAACAATGACAGACAAAAGTTCAGGTGCAATTTTACTAAATGATTTGATTTTTGTATAATAATTTGATGATAGATCTGATTCAGTTAGGTCAGCAAAAGTTAATTCCACAAAATCGTCTTTATTATCATCATAGGGAAGTGTGAATCCGTACATATGTAATAATTGATTGTTTGATAATTCACCATATGTATTGAATATTTCTTCGCCCTTTTCAATCGGTTTTGTAGCAACCATTACTAGCTCTTCCTCAAACATTAAATGTGCATTGTTCATTGATGTATGATTTAATACATCGGCCATTGGTACCATACAGGTCATCAATTCTTCATTTTCATCATCATCCCCATTATTCTCAGTAAAGCTGTAAGCCATTACAAACGCTACGTAAAATTTATAAAGCTCTTTGCTTAGATTTCTATTAAAGTATTCTGGATATTTTGTGATAAATGGAATTATAATTTCCTGGAAATCTCTATTAATGTTTTCATTATCATCTGCAATAGAAGATTTTAATTTTGTGTAATTTAATAATTTAACTTCTTCATCATCCCAAAACATGGGTAATTTCAGATTATCAAAATTTGGAAATAAATCTAAATAGATTTTCCATTTGCTTTTATCTGCCAAAAATAATTCATGGAATATACAGAGGATTAAGCTAGCCCATTTAGATTTTTTTATTACATCTTCATATAGTAATTTCTCGTAGAGAGAAGAATTATTTATAGAAAGCAAATTTTCACGAGGAATTCTAAAAATAACTTCATCTTTTTCAATATGATCGATAGCTACTAAACCATAATTTGACAATTGGCTATTAGTTATAGAAATTTTAGATGAAAGAACAAAATTATTTTTTAGCATCCATTGTAAAAATTCATCAAGTTTATTCATTTCAAAAAGTACTAAATCGTATATTTTAAATCGTCAAAATAATTAAAATATATATATTTAAACAAGTTACCAACTAATTTATTGTTTGAAAAGTATGAATTTTTCGAATGAATTTAAAATAAGAAAAACTATAGTTTTATTAATAAAAATAATTTTTTAATTAATTATTAATATCTTAAATAATTCGACATAGAAAAATGTAGTGCCTTCACTTTATAGATATTTGCATATTTATTTATATAGATATATTATATTATAATGTACTAAAAGATATACAGCAAAACAAACGACTTGCTTAAATAATCAGAATAAAAAATACGCACTTTTTAAATAAAAATAAACTACAAATCACGCCTGCAACCCTACTGAATCCTTTACGCGCAGCACCGATTCCATCCCACAAACATGGTAAAGTCCCCATCCTCTGTCTTGACGACTTTTGATTACAAAATACGTGAAGTCACCGTCACCCTAGATTTAGGCACCGACATTGGCTTCTCTCTTCGCATCGACAAGACTTCCTTTTAAATGTACATCGTACTACAGCAGAACCGTCTTTCTCATCCGGCTCATTTCGTTCTATCCAATTCTTCCTAGATTTGGACGACACACCTTTGTCGTGGTTTTGCATCTTTGAAACTTTGAAGTGTAGATCATTTTCTAGACACCTTACCTGTCTAATTTATATCCAAACTTTCCCCAAAAATCGCTGATATCTAGACGCAGAAAATCAATACGATAACCTGAAAACCCTTATAATTTCCAAATACGCCTCTCACAGACCTAAACTCTGCAAAAGCTATTGGCATCACAGATTTACTCAGTCCAACAACCTAGCCTTTTTGGCAGATATAAACCGGTCAAACAAAATGGTATACATACACTGTTTTCCGATACAAGAACAATCCATTTTCGGCTTCCAGGTTTCCTGAAATTTTTCTCACATTCTTTTTAAATCGCCGATACCACCTACCCCATACTAAGTCTCGACTTCCTAACAAACAAAGCACTGCACATCGATTGTAAAAACAGACATATCAAGTAGCTCAACCAGTTTCTACGAAACTGCAACAAACAACTATAATTTCGTTAACGGTCGACAACGTTGAGTCTGTAATCGCAACACATTTCAAGAACCTTCTAGCCAAGTCTATTACGCACACCTCTATCAAAGAATTCGTTCATTTCATCACCACCATTTCTTGTACACCACAATATGGTCGCCCTCGGCTTTTGCAATCAACAAACGTCAGACTTTGGAACTCGAAGACAAGGGCATTTTTCGATGCACCTCCACTCCATGGAGTAATAAAGAAAGACAGCTACTTCTGTACTTTTGGAGATTTCCACGCACTTAACAGTGTTACAGTACATAATGCTTACCCGATATCTCTTATCAGACCTTTTATCACTTTTTTCCGGGAACACAGATTTTTCAACTATCGGACTTTGCCATTTGGTTTCAGGAACGCCACACATACACTTCAAGATTCCACGGATACTACTTTCTGGTAACTCAATCACACGTTCGCTATCTAGATAACATAATTGATGTCTCTCCTGACGACTCCTCACAAGCAAAATACCTACTACAAGTATTGGAAATTCTATAGATGAGCCCCGATAAGTGCCAGTTTTTAAGTCCCGCGCCCGCTTTCTAAACCATATACTAACAGCCGACGGATGTGAAACTTTCCCGGAAAGATTAACCCTAACCCCAAACCGACCACATTTTAAGAACTCCGCAGAATTTTCGGAACAGTAAACTTCAGTTAGAGATTTATCCCAAATTCATCTCACATCACCCCCTCTAGTCTGCTCTTAATCATGGTTCTAAAAAAGCAATCATCAAATGGTCCGACAAAGCATATTCACCATTCACAATCGTAAGAGGCCATAATCAACATTGCAAAGGCGTATTAACCACACAACAACCTTCCATTCACCCTTACCACCGACATACCAGACTTAACAACAGGTTCCGTTCTTCACCAAATTAAAGACGTCATTCACTGCCCGATTGAATTCTTTTCTCGTTAATTCTCACAAACAGAAATAAAGTACAGTGCCTTCAACAGAGTTACTAGCCATAGTGCTTTCCGTTAAACATTTCAGACACTTCCTCAAAGGCAGACACTTTACCATTTTCACCGACTACAAGCAACGTTTACTTTGTTTTAACATAAAGAATCCGTCAAATAGAGTATTTCGGCAACAAGCATTTTTATCGAGATCAAAAACACTACAGGAGGAGATAACGTCATCGCAGACACTCTTTCACGCGCAATAATAAATTCAATAAACTCCTCGCATCTCATTTCATCGGATATCCTCTTCTCCACACCGCCATCTGAGACTGATATCTCAAAATTCAAAGAATCCAACAAACATTGATTAAGTAGTATTAATGACCAATCTACTTGGTTTTGACAATGAAATCTTTAGAAATAATTTGGATTGATATCAACTTTAAAAATATTTTTATCTTTATTCAGGATGACAAAGTCAAGTTGAAAAATATTGACTTAAAACATCGACAAAAACTAAAGAAAATTGATCTTTATTGGAAGAAATTTATCGGGTGATTTTAATTAGAAATTAAATCGGTTGAATATCGGTATAATATTTGAAGAAATATATTTTATTGAATGGATAAATTAAATCTTTCAATGGGACCTAGTCAGTTATATTGTAGTAATATTTATTTAAAATTTCGAGTACAGTGATTTACATTTAGAACAAAAATTTAATTATAACTGGTTTTATCAATAGTGAAATATGTGTGATAATAGGAATTGAAGATATAATTATAGTCATTTAAAGGGATTTTAAGGAATCTTATTAGTTTGAGGGAAATATATAACCTTTTAAAAGTATTTATCGATAAAATACTAATCTTTAAAGATAGAGTTATTTCAGGGAAATTTGACGCTTTTTAGATAATTTTAGTGAAATATTTGTAATAATATGAATTAAGGGTAGAAATATAGTCATTTAAGGGATTTTAAGGAATCTTATTAGTCTGAGGAGAATATATGATCTTTAACAAGTACTTATCATTAAAATACCAATCTTTAAATATTGATATATTTAGGGGAAAAATAATTCTTTCAGATGATTTTATTGGAGAATTCGCTTGGATATAACAAATGATAGAATATTGTCATTTAAATGAATTTACTGGTTTATTAGATGTTATCATTAGTTATCTAGTCTCTTTTGGAATTTAATGATAAATAGTTAAAGTGTAGATTGCTGACTTTGATAATCGTAATCCCCATTCTAAATATTACAGCCCAAACAGTCGCAGATTTCCTCTCCTCTACTTGGTTCTCTCGTTACGGTATCCCGAAAACAATCGTCACAGAGCAAGGCCGCCAATTCGACATTTCAACTGACTAACACTAAAAGAACCCATAAATTGTAATTTAAAACAAAATAATAATTAAATCTAATTTTCTGCGTTTCTTTTCTTATGTAAACAAATTTTTTGTTTCCTATTTTTTATTTGAAATATCCAATTTCGAAATATTTTGTAGTTAACTTCAAAAATTCCCGCAACTTTCTGCTTTCCTCATAATTAGTAATTACATTAAAACATTTAGAGAATATTTTTTTCTTTAGATATTTCATTTATTATTATTATTATTATTATTAGTATTATTATTATTATTATTATTATTATTATTATTATTATTATTATTATTATTATTATTATTATTATTATTATTATTATTATTATTATTAAAGTGATGATTTCTTGGTAGCAGCAATTATTTATTTAAAACAATTTAGTGATAATTTAAGCCTTCTGGTGCGAATAATATATTTAATGAAAAAATTTTCGACTATAAGATTATTATTATTATTGTTATTATTATAATTATTATCCCTGAAAATGTAATTGCAGGTCTCCAATATGAATATCAATAGGAAAATCGAAATATCAAAAGCATAACTGACTGCCAATGTATAATAATAATAGAAAATATGTTTTATGCATCAAAAAATAATTAAAATATCCTTAATACCGATTAGAAAATTTTTATTTTATAAACACGTAAAATTTAAACATTAATTATTATAATTTATTTAAAAGGCTGCGATCCAGGAGAAGGTTTCTGTTTGATTCTAAAATAATATTTAAAAGAAATCGTTGCGTAAAATATTTCAACTTTAGACTTGAAATTGTCCTTTGTGTTAGCATATTATTTATGGAAATTTTTTCGTTCACCTCCTGTCGCCATTGTTGTTCAAGCTTGCAATAAATCCCTCCGAGATACTGAAATCGTTACTCATTCAATATAAATACAAAAGACAGCCGAAAACTTAAATTTCAGATGGGAAGATTTATTGAGATTTTAAATTAATTTAATTTCAAAATCGCAACCGTTGAACACCAAATAATTCTATTAGGAGTCAGTTTCATAAACATTTTTTAATATTTTTTAATGTAGAATTGACTTGAAAATTCAAATGAGAAATTGATCAAAACTCCAAAAATGTAAAGTCAAAACTCATTTAAAAAAATTAATTAAAAAATCTAAAAAGTAATATTTTAAATCGATGGGCGTCCTCGAGTAATTTCAACAATACAAACTAATTAATTAATAAATTATAAATCTGTTGACATCAATCATTTCTTTTAGAAAACCAAAATCACCGATAAAACATGCAATACAAATTTGTATTTGTTGATTTAGAGTAGAGAATCTCAAATTGGCAACAGTGGTTTCAGATGAAAGAGATGGTGAAATAATATTATATAGGAAATAATTTCTGAGAAAAACGAAAAGATATCAAAAGCATTTATTAAACTTAATTGTTAAAAATACATTTATTTGAAAACTGTAGTCCAAAATCCCATTTTCAAATGCGATGAATGAGTCAGGCTTTCATTTAAAAGTTAGTACATAGGCGGCTTCACATTAGAAAAATAGAAAAGCAAGTTGTTTTCAAGAGACAGGAGTGGATTAATAATATTAGTTTCCCATGCTGCCAAAGATGAAAACCCCTTTTCACATTAATAAGACAAGATAAAAGGTGAAGGAAAATTTTCTTCGATATTATAGCAAAACCTTACCAAAATCTTGCAACAGGTAACTTCACAGCTGCAACAAAATTTTTCAGTGGTCAAATTATAATTTAATTTTATATTTGGAGATTATATGACTAAAAAGTTTTAGAAATGCTGAGAATGTTGTCAATATAACAGGTTTTCAAAAGAATCTTTACAGAAAAAGAGCTGCCTGAGTTCTGGATATCTTTAAACAACAAATTCCCATCATTGAGCAGCAAAGCAATATAATTATGGTTGCCATATGGAAGCTCTTATCTTTGCGAGCAGGGTTTTTCGGATCTCACAGAAATGAAGTCAAAAAACGTGAGAGACTACAAATGATCGATAAAGAAATACGTGATTGTTTTTCGAAAATTGAGCCTCGCATCAACCATATTTGCGCGAAAAAAGCAATCTCAAATTTCGCATTGAACAAAAATAAAATTTAATTATATTTGATTCATTACTTGTAAATAAAAATTTATTTTGAGATTTTCAACTGCCGCGATACTAAAAAGGTTGCCCGACACCAGTGGCGCCCACGTGGGTATTGCTTGAAGCAGAGAGCGTCAAATGAAAAGTTGGGGGGGAACTTGTAAATTTGATTTTAAGGGGGGGATACACAATGAATGACTAAATGTACTTGCAAAACAAAATAGTTACAATACTGCAGTTTAGAAAACATGCTTGGTCGAGCAATTTTATCACAATATCTCTTTGATAATTCTATTGTCAGATATCCAATTGCTATCACCAATTGCTGTGATTTGTCCCTTGCTCTTTCAATTGATATGCAGTTGTTTTGTGATTCGCGCAATCCCTCTCCCACCTTTTTATCCACGATAGGGAATGATATTCATGGGATAATTGATTTACTCTCACACCCTGAGAATAGACAAAATAGAATTCTGAAAGCATCATGTTGCTGCATTAATTATTCACACCCTCTCACACACTCACATGTTTTATTATACAAACCCCCTCCAACCAATCCATCGCCATTCGATATAACTAAACTATTTCATTAATAGCGGGTGGATGGATTTTATTGACAAGTCACTCACCCCTGTCAGAAATTGGCGAAAATTTTTGTTCACACCCACGGCTTTGATTCCCGTACACACACGTAAATTTCTCCTAAATTTCTAACTGGGACTATCATGCGTCTCATTGCTATTAACTACACTCTTTAACTTATCATTTAACGTAGCTCATTCCACACACTCATTCTGCATATTCTTTCATTCCCCCGCACGTACAATAGACAGTGAGTCATCAATGGTTTGATAACAATAACAAGGTCAAGTTGTTATTCCAGTAATAAGCTTCTCTTACTTATCATGTGACCTAGATTCCTTCACACTAAAGTACATTTAATTTAATATTGCAATTGACACTCTATTGGCTAAATGTAACCCAATGATTATATACCTCGATACGGTGTAGTGGCTTTTGATGGCATAAAAGCCACCACATTACATTAATTGATAAAGATCAGATAGTAAACAGGATGCCACGACAGCAGTCAATATATTATAAATATAAGTGCACTGAACCTATGTGTGGAATGAGCATTCGTGGGGACAAGTGGCAAGCACACATTCTGGCAAAGCACAAATACAAAGCCATTAGGTAAGATGAAGAGTATGTACATTTTGAATATATTGTTTTTAAAATGTTCTCAATTGGCCTATTCTTTTGCAGGAATATGGAGATACGTCGAAAGATAATCGAAGTAAAGAAGCCTGGTGGTACATGGGAGATATATCGTGGCAATCCAATAGTTCCTTCAAATGACAGTGTTCCGTCGACAAACAACGCAAATGTTTCATTGAGTATTATTCTCTCCCCCACTAGCACTGACCTGACACTGTCCACACCTTATTCTCATTGTTCATCTGTTGAAGAATTTGAAGTCATTGAAGAAATTGTTTGTGTGGACGATGATATGTGTGCAAGAAATTGTGGTCAAGATTCCGGGGTACTTAATATTAAATGCATCGCACAAAATCCATTGCCATTGCCATCTACTCTCAATGAAGACAATGTAATGAATTTATCAGATACTGCTCATACCAGTGACGTAAGTTGCAAGCATAGAAATGATAATGGACTTAAAGGTACCTCATTTTCAAATGATCCATCTTTATATTCAAACAAAAAAATTGAATCGGTAATTATTAATCTTCTGCTCTCGAGTGGACCTTGTCAGCCAGACGAGATGTTCACTTTTCCTAAGGTAAATGGGAGAAGCTTTCAGCATTCATGGTTCCAAGTTTTTCTCCCAGATAACAGTAAAGAAAGGCGCAATTGGCTTACATACAGTAAGATGAGTGATAAGGCATATTGTTTACCTTGCTTGTTGTTCACAATTCCTGGAATGCAGCAAGGGCAACAACTCATCTGGTCAAGAGATGGCTATATGAATTGGACAAATGCTGCGAGAGACATTGTAAGCCATGAAAGGTCAACTAGTCACAAGGAATGCGAATTTGCCCGTATACGTTGGATAAGGGGACAAACAATTGATTCCCTATCTGTTAAACAAAATAATGAGGTTGTCCATTCCAACCGAGAAGTTGTTGCTTGTGTTATTGAGTCATTAAAGTATCTTTCAACTCAAATGTTGGCCTTACGTGGACATTCTATGACGGAAGGAAATTTCTATCACATTTTTGAGTTTGCAGCAAAATATAATCCTTATGCGGCTTCTTATCTTGAAAAGGTGCAAAAGTCTAGGAATGATAAAGTGAAAATGGATGTCAACTTCATTAGCAACCGAAATGTCGCACGACTTCTTGAAGTTATGAAAGAAACAATAACCTCTAAAATAGCTGCTGGCATTCATGCAAAACAAGCGTGCTCCCTTATTGTCGACTCAACTCAAGACGTCAGCAAACAGGAAGCCACATCAGTGTTACTTCGCTACATTGAAGTAGACGATAACGGCAAACCTACACCTGTTGAACGTCTTCTTGAAGTATTCACAAGTGGAGTGACAACTGGTGTATTCTTAAAAGAAAAGATCATGACAATTTTGCAGATGCATCATATTCAACCAGAATGGATTATTGGACAAGCGCTAGATGGCGCAGGCAATATGAGCGGAAAGCTGAAAGGTCTAAAGACTCTTATACAGAAAGAAGCACCAAAAGCACTCTATGTGTGGTGCCACAGTCATCGCCTTAACCTTGTTATCGCAGCAGCAATGTCGTGTAACATCCAAGTGAAAAATGCATTTGGAATTTTACAGGAATTGTATGAATATTTCTGTGGACATAAGCGTCATGATATTCTTTTAACACATCAACAGAGAGTCGCGAATACCAATAATCCACTACAGTTAAAACGAGTTCAATCAACTCGTTGGACAAGTCTTGCTTCTGCAGTGAATACAGTGAAACGCATCTTTCGTTCCATACTGTCCTCTCTTGACGAAATCTCTTCTGACCCAAGCATGGATGTAGCATCAGTATCTGGAGCAATCGGACTTGCCAAAAGATTGAGAGATTTCAAATTTATCATCACAATTTGCTTCCTCCATGACGTATTCCAGGTTTGGGGCCCAATAATACGCCACCTACAAGGGATGGCTGTTGACTTGACTATAGCTGTTGCATTGTTATCCTCCGGAATGAAGAAAATAACTGACATGCGAAACAACGCTGATCAATTGTGGACAACTCTACTTAGCGAAGCAGAATGTTTTGCTCAATCACATGGCATTGTTCCACAACTGAATGAAGAACGTTCTAAGCGTCGAAAGCGAATGGATGGGGAAATTTGTTCTGATGAAAGGTCTTGTGATGTACTTGACCGCCTGAGAGTTGAAATGTATATTTGCACCATTGACTCAATTTTGGCTCATTTTCAAGATCGCTTCAATGATGAGAATCAGGATTTGCTTGTGCAAATGTCTCATTTTTCATCAGGAAAGCTGATTAATGAACGAAAAATCAATTCAGCTGACATAAGCAAACTTTGTGACCTCTATGAATTAGATGCTGGAGAAATAGCATCTGAGTTGGCTGATTTTCGATCTGTGTACAAAGAACATCATGAACTTTGCCATTTGGCGGATGCTCATCTAGAAAGAGGTGAAATGGAAATCGCCATGGAAGACATCTCGGATGATGAAACAGGTCAAGTAAGTGACGCAGAACAGCATGAATGGCACCTGAACAATTTCTTACTTCCGCTTCGGCTTCTCTCGGAGATTTCAAATTATGTTCATTTGAAGTCTCTCTACAAAATTTTGGTTTCCATTCCTGCGACAAGTTGTTCAGCCGAAAGAGCTTTTAGTCGACTTAAAATTATAAAGAATCGACTACGCTCAAGCATGGGTGACCCATGGCTCTCAAGTCTTATGATCATAGCTGATGAAAAAGATATTATTAAAAGAATTCCTAATGATGAACTCATTGAACGATTTGCTCTTTGCTCTAGTCCTCTGTCTAAGTATTTGTTGTACAATTGATTGAAATACACATGTGCATTTACACTTTGCTTGATAGAAACCGAATTCATTTTGATCTTCTGGAAAAGCATTGAGATCTAAATCATCGCAACGTGCTAAAAACGTTTGCACAAAATGGTTCTAATAAGTTTAAAATTGTTAGACGTTTTTTGAATTTTCGCAAATCTTTAGTCCCTTCTAAAAACCTGCTTAAGCAACGGAGTTTCAACAAATATAAATTTACTGTTTCTTGTAAAATTTGTGGGGGGGGGGGAGCTGCGTCTATAGTTCAAGGGGGGATGGACGCCACTGCCCGACACTGATATAGCTGATAAAGCAGACGATTAAATGTTGTCATTACAAGAAAAGGAAAATAAACTTATCCAAATTCGTCACTCACAATCAACGTAACGGACAATTTGTATTCCGCATAAAACGACAATTAAAGTTTAGAGGAAATTATTAAGAAGTATTTGAAGGCATCATCCATCAATTAAAAGTTTACTTTCGGTAAACTTAGCCAAAAATCTTTGTGCCAAAATTATATTGAAATTAGTGTCAGATTAGCGCAGAATTTGTATTTTGTGAAAATTAATATTGCTATTTGTTGAGTTATTGTATTTATGAGGAAATTGTTTATAAACTCAACATAATGCAAATTAATTAAAAATTAAACTAATATTCATCAAAATTGTCAACTGCCAGTAAAATTTAACCAAGTTGGACCTATTCTGAAATTTCCATAAAATCGTGAAAAATTATTAAAAGGTTAAAAATAATAATTACATATATTTTAAAATTTCCCTTTCAGTTATTTATCATCAAAACCTAATCTTTTAATCTATATAGTCAAGCGCTACTCAAACATTCATTTTATGATATATTTCTACAGTTTTCCTGTCATCATCAGGTGGATATACTAAATCCTTTCATTTATTTTCTAGTGTAATCAATTATCAAAATAATATTAATATATAAATCGATTCTGAAATTGATAAATAAATACATTAAAAACGAGATTAAAGATTAAAATAAATAGTATTTGAATATTTTAATTTCACTATGCCATTTTGACAAGTTAACATAAATAGAGATTTCGTTATGAAATATGTGTAAATATCGTACATTTTTTGAAGTTTCGTTTGAATGACATTTTTTAGAACTTGAATGTGAATTTCAGCCTTGGAATTTATTCTGTGAAAATGGAATTATTTCTATATAGAGAATTTGTTTAAGATTTTCGGAGATTCCCTATTTATTATTTTCTTCCTGTGTGTTGATTGTTTTTGTTAGTTGTTAACATTTTTTCCTGGGAGATAGTATTATATATTAGCTGTGTATATAAAATTCCCATTTTAATACATAACTTCATTTTTTTACTAATATGATTTTGATGTACTTGAATTATATATTTTTTATCTTATTTATATTTTTGTATATTTTATTTTATTAAAACAAATTCAAAAATGACTTCTTTTGGTTTCAATTTAGGATTTTTATCAATCGCCACACGTAACCCAGTGAGATATTGCACGATTTGTCGCATTCTTCTCAAATCTGAAATTTATAAATAAAATGAGATTTTGATCTATTTGAAAATATGTTTTATCAATTTAAATTTGATGCTCGTCCTGATTAAATCAGCACGTGAGTTGGTATGGTTGTTTAGTGAAGAGAATTATTTATTTATTTGAAAATAAATCAAGCGATGAAATTTTCGAGGTTTGAAATAGTCAGAACAAATTTTGTCAACAAAATTGATTTATTTTAACAATAAATCTGAGATATAAAACATTAAAAAATGTTATTGATGGTTTGGTTTAATATTGAATATAATCTAAAATTCATATAAATATCTGTTTAGTTCGTTAGTAGATCAACTTCTAACACAGATTTCTCTAAACTCTCTGACTTCAAAGATAATTTACTGACTCGAGCGTGTAAGTAATTTTTATCAGATAATAAATAAGGTCTATGTTTTTTATAACAAAAAATTTAATGAATATAATTACAATAAACTAAAAATCAAAATGAGAATTCAATTTACGTAATGCCCGAAAATTATTTCACTAAGAGAAAAATAATCGGTTGTACTTGTAGTGCTTCTGACTCCCAATTTTATCAATTTAATAATTGAACTTAAAATATATTATTAAATTAATTAAATTAAAATTAAATTTAAAAACGATTGTTTAAATAATCCTTACTTTTTCCAAAAAAAATTAAATTCAATATAAAAAGAAACAATGAATTATTCGACTTCGCAATCATTAAATAGCGTCAAAATCAATAAATCAAATATGCCCAGAAATTCAAAAAACAGAAACATTCGTCTCATTAGCAATGATCTCTCTGATGATGATCAAGATTTTCAACAATCTCCATACAATCTCCAGATCAAGTGTTCGTGCTTTCGTTGGTATATCGACTATTGGAGAAGATATGACAATTAATGATTGAAATTTTAATTTGAATAAAATCTTTATTCGAATTAATTGTATGTTTCTACANTTTTTTAACATCACTTTTAATTATTGCATTCTCAGTTTTCTCGCGACTAATTTTTGTATGTAATTTTGCTAGCTAATCAGTAGGTAGATCTTCGGACACCACAGCAAAACCATTCAGTATATCACCCCCCCCCCCCCCCCAACCCATATGTCCATCTAAGACATCCTGACACTGCATCAATATCAATCTGGAGCACTAAAGTAAAGAGGTATTTCGGTCCCAGGATATTAGTACATGAATTTATAGTATGTCAATTTGAAGCACTATAGTGTAGGTGTATTTTGGTCCCAGGATTTCTGAACAGGAATATTCGGCATGTCAATGTGAAGCAATATAGTAAGTTTATTTATGGTAATCGAGGTAATTTAAACAATATTATTATAAATATTAATAAAATTAATAATAATAATAATAATAATAATAATAATAATAAAAATAATAATAATAATAATAATAATAATAATAATAATAATAATAATAATAATAATAATAATAAAAATAAATAATAATGATATTAATAATAAATAATAATAAAAAGTCATTATTATAAAAGTGGCAATAGTAACAAAACTGATAAAAAGGATAAAGACCTTAACCAAAATATTCCTGGTCACAATTATACCAATAACGATATTTATAACAATTAATAACGACAACTAATGGTAACATCAATTTTCCCGATCGAATTTTATCCTTAATCAAACGCAAATCCCTAAAGTTTTGTAGAAAGTGGTATTTACAAAAGAATTGCATTATTTTAAACATATCTTTAGGACTGGAAACTAATTCAATTTATATGACATTTTTAATATTTGCCATAAAAATTAAATATTAAGACGTTTCTTTGAAAATTGTGATAATAATTTCAACTTAGACAAATGTGTGAAATAAACCATTCATAAAAGAAAATGAATTCCTATAAAATTGATACGGTAGAAATTTACAATTACAATAATTAAAAATAAGTTTTCGTATTTTATATTTCATTATGAATTGAATTCTATTAAAATTTAATGGTAATTTAGTGCTTAGAATTTAAATTCTTACCTTGCACATGGTTCCCTTGTGAAAGGTATAACAAATAGATTTCGATGACGTCCGAGGACATTTAGGATTTTATTCATGTGGCCGGTTTCATCAGAATACTTAATACCAGAAGTGAACAGTTTTATAACGTGATCTTTGGCTTTACAACCCTTATAACAAACAGGATTTTATTCGGAATATTTTCAATCATAAATTACTTTATTAACTTGGAAAGGATCAAAGCGAAGAGTTTTCAATCCACAACATAAATACATTCCTTCTGTAATCGGTATTACACTAAAAGTGATAATTACACTAAACTGATTCTACATTCTATATAAATTATATTATAACATTATATCATTATAATATAATATGCAAGTCCTCCAAATTGCTCCCATAAAATTTTTGAAAGAAACTTCTTACGATTTCAAGAAATGTGTTTTAAATCAGGTTTTCAAATAAAAAAATACGATCCTGGGTTTTCATTAACGTTTCCTACATTTTAATAACATTATTTTCATCATAGATTTTTGGCTTGTCACTATGAAATTATTATTCAGTTGATAGTGTTTTACAGAATTTTTCATAAACAACTTTTGCAGTTTTATTTGTAGGAACATATTTACATAACAGGTGTGACCTCATCAATAAGTGATCCTGATTTCTCCTAATACATTACATCAGGGGTGGCCAACAAGTCGATCGCGAGGCCAATTTTGGTCGATCGTCGATCTCTCGCAATGTCTGGGAAAATTCCGTTTACTATCGTGACTTTGAAGGGATTTTAGAAGACAAAGCCTTGTATTCTGCGAACTTACGAAGTTCATGATTACCTATAATTCATACAACCAGACACTGTTATATCCGCTCGCCCAGCACAATAAATTTTGACTTATGTGTTACATTGTCACCGAACACAACGTGCGAACGCAACAGTTACAACTCAACTCGTCGAAGAACACATTCAGTTAGCTTGAATATTTGGTGGCCATAAGTAGCTTCATTTCTTTTGTATTAACTGTGTCATTATTAAGCAATATTATTTATCTATGGTGACAATGTTGTATTTTAATTTTTCTTCTGTATAAAAGGATTGTTATTTTATTTGTTTTAAATTAAATTGCTTTTCTTATTTATTTATTTACTTGCTAAGTGTGCATTCTCTGCAACAGATCTCTAAACTGCGGTCATTGCACTGGAAGAAAAATAAGGGATAGCATTACAAATATATTAGGAATATCAGTAATTTTATCTAAAGAGGTCATTATTGTAAACCGTAATAAATAAATTGTAACTTTAATACACTTCTTGTAAATTCAAATATATCTAAATTATTGTATTGTTGTCACCGATTGTAGTATGCAGGATTGTTATTATTTCTTTCAATGTAATGGAGATAATTGCCGCATTTCATGAATTTTTGAATTTTCAATGAAAATATTTAATTCAATATTTATTCTTTAAATTATAATATTTCTTTGCATTCTAGTATACCCATGAATATGAGTAGTAAACGGAAGAAATCTAAAACTTATCACTTCAATGAAGAGTTGGAGCTCGATTACTTCTTTACAATGGTGAATGATAAATTCTGTTGTTTAATATGCATTACCTCGGTAGCCATTGCTAAGAAGGATAATCTGGAGAGATATTTTTTAGTTAAACATAAACTGATTATCCACCAAATTCAGAACTGAGAAATCATAAAGTTAAGGATCTTAAAACTCGTTATTCCCCCTTAGACTAAGCCTATGACAATTAGTCGATCTCGGCACACTCTTAACAAAAAAAGTAGATCTTGTATACAGAAAAGTTGAACACCCCTGCATTACACGATTGGATACAAATCTGACTTAAATAACAGTAATATTTAAAATCTAAAATTCGACATTTATAATTTTTTAATTGTATATTCTAATTTTTATTCTAAAAAATTATTCTTAAATTGAAAAATAGTGAAAATTATCTGACCAGTAAAGGAACCAAAATACGTAAAAAAAATTCTGGCAATTCCACTTGATTCTTCTATAAAACTTTGCAGTAAATGTTCGATTCTGGTAAGAATTGCATCTTAAACTTTGATATATTTCAGGTCTTTGTTACAGATTATAATTTCTATTGATATTTTACTATTTTTTGAATGATATTACAGTCAGACCCCAGTTAACATTGTAAAATTTGTAGTTTTTCATTTCTTAAGATTTGTTTATGTAAACATGAAAGACAATTTGAGGCAATAATATTTCCACGTGGTTAGAATTTTGAACGAGTCATTTCGAATTCGAGCCAAACAATATATACTATATAAACAACATTACAAGTTGTTGGAGAAATTATACTTTTATATTTTGAGTAATTCGTCATAATTTATTCATTCATCAAACATTACAATTATACATTGACAATTATAAATATATCAATTAAAAATAATTAATAATTAAATAAATATATAAATTTTCTCATTACACACGTAGAAGTTTTTTTAAGAAACCTTATGTTAGAACCTCTATCCAAATTTCAATTCTTAAAATCAGTAAATTAAGACGCCTGTCTTTTTCTAGGTTTTTATAGACATACTCTTTAGACAAATTTATGTGATTTCTTTGAAACTACTGAATCGATACGAATATAAATGTAATATATTACTAAATTAAATTATAAAGTACTTATGAAAAATCATTTAGGGGCTATCGTATATATTAAAATTATTAAAATATTTGAAATTAAAAATAAATAAAATTATAACCTGCGTCCATCATCTTTTCCATATCGTGGCGCGTCAACATGATAGCGACAATGCCCGATTTCATTTAGTAAAAACACATCATTACATGTTTCACACTGTAAGACATTCAAATGAGACCAAAGACGCCAGTAAACCATTGATGTAACGTCAGCTAAAAAAGAATTATTAATGCGAAACTGTTGAACCCAATCTTGTAACTGATCCTCAAGTTTCCATGTTTCATTGATTTCATGGCAATAGATGATATTGCCTTCATAATCAACACATAATCTTGAATCAACACATTTTATATGCATTTCCAATGCACGAATTAGTATTTTTTCACAGAATTTGCACCTAGAATTATTGCATAGGTCACTAAGTAATACAATAATGAATTAAACGAGATTTAAACATGGAAACTAAAGGGAAATCGCATAAAATCTTTTGATTAAAATCTAATAATTTTGAATAACAAATACACCACAAATAATATTGCATACTTGTTACAATCCGAAGGGGAGAACAGCAAATCTTATAATTGGATTACTAAACTTAATAGTCAAAATAACTTCTATACAATAAATTGTACATGTTTCTTTAAACTCTTAAATTCACTAAAACTTGGATTTCAAAAACTATTCCATAATAAGCATTATTAAATTCCTAGATTATTTCATTCATTGCTGGTTAGGTGGTAAATTAGTAAATTCTTTTCATAACAATTTATCTCAATGTCTTTTCAATTCTTCACAAAAATTTAGATAAACAATATTTTCCGTGATTTAGTCACGACTCTTATTTTCTACTTAATATTTTATCGTCTATCCATTTTTATAGTGATCCTCGGCGCTGGGATTTATTCATTTTGATCAGCATTTTGTAATAACAAATATATTTGGTCCACAATTACCATTTTCGTCTAATTTTTGCTTTTTTGGTGCTTCTGGGTAAACGTTCATTTATATCATTAAAAGTAACTCCAATGCAAATTACATATCGTATTTTTTGTTATTGCTGTTGTTTCCCTTTAACATGTACTAGTTCAGCCATGGCCAACCGGTGGCGCGCGAAGCGTTTTGATGTGGCCCAGACACAATTTTAAACATCAAATCAATAATTGTCTTTTTTAGAATTCATATTCGAATTAAGCATGATTTTAATTTAAAAAATTGATTCTAAGTTTACTTGAATCGTAAAAACGAGTTATATTTATTTAAATGAATTTATTGTGGCCCGTGATAGTATTTTTCCGAAAATTTGGCCCTTCGATTGATTTGGGTTGGTCACCACTGTACTAGTTAATATATCTATGTCTTTTTTCCTGTTTTTAAAACTATTTTATTCAGATATAAATAACATTTATTTACATTTCTTTTCAAGAATATCTATGTAAAATATGTAAAAATACTAATACAACTATACTATGTACAACTTTTGCACTAATTTACGTGACAGGTAAATAATTCATTTTCTATTTTTCCATCCATGAAATCGTAAAGAAATCCTTTATAAAGTGTTCTAATATCTAATTTACACATCAGCCACAACAAATATGAATAACCATTATCCCGGAAATCATTTCTACTGACGATTGCGATTCCTTCTTGAAATCACTGACGGAGAAAGATAGCAGCGTTTCGTCCATTACCGTATTTTATAATATACAGTTCTCAAAATGTCCAATTAGTTTGTACAACAATCCAATTGACAAAATTGCAATTCGCCAGTAAATATTCACTGTGTAAAAGGAAAATAATTTGTGATTCAAAACCAAAACCTGTTATAATTGAGTTTTCAACTACTAAATTAGTTGTAGAGGCAAACAAATCGCAAACTCCGACGCAGTAGCAACTCAGCCATGAATGCTGTGACACAGATAATGACTCCAGGATGATTAAATGTTTAGCAATCAACAGATGGATCAGTCAGAATTCTTTATGTGTTTCAATTAAATGAAAACCATATTTTCAGTATGCCCTACATATATCCAGATTTTGAATCCGCACCGTTAAAAGAAGAATACATTTCTTTTTATCCATTAAAGCCATTTCATTCTACAAAATGCTATACTTTATCAGCGATTTATACTTTATGACAGAAATATGAAATTGGCAATTTCATTTTACTATTAATTAGTGTGCAGGACAAACCAAAAATTTATATTACAGATTGAAACTTAATTAATTTAATGATAATAATATACAAAATATTTAATTAAAATAAATTATCAAAAAACTTGAATAAATAAGTTGCTGGTGCGACAGTGAAAGATCTTCGACAATATTGGACGTCGAACAGACTTTCAATTTTATTCCTAATCAAAGTACTAAATTAGAATTAATACATTCAAATTGTTTCATTAGAAAACCTTTTAATTTTATCTTTTTTGTCCACAATATTATCTATTTCTAGGTCAGTAAATTTTTCCGCTATTCTAAGATATTCATAAAAGATAATAAATGTGAATAATTGGGAGAACGTGAAAATTACCGAGATACCAATGAAGAGTTTATACAATTTATATTGCTCGATACCAGCAAAGAATTTATGTTCTGTTGAATAAAATTTATACACTCATTGACCTGAAAAAAATAAAGGGGGTGATTAGTAGTAAACAAATCTAAATTCATAAAGAGGAAGAAATGAATTTATTAACAAAATTACTTTTGTAAAATTGATAAAGTTTATTAAAATATTTAAAAAAATATTATTAATAAAATACAGGTAAAATTCGATTTTACTAAATTTTGGTTACCAGCAATCTGGTATTTTCAAACTGTCTAAACCAGAATATATCAGATGACTAAAATTAAGCAAAATAGAATAAAAAAAATGTAAAAAATTTATCATAGTGAATATTTTTAAAATAATTTATTTTGTTTGAATATATGAGAACATCAACAAAAGAAGCAAAGACAAAGAAAGATTAAATGAGAAAGATCAGCTAAATTTTGTATTTGAGAGAATATAAATTATTTCACATCGAAAATTTTCAATTATAAGCAGAAGAAACTTAATAAAGAGGTAGATTATGTTTCCTTATTTATTTGAATTGCTTTTTAACCGTTTTACATTCCTTTTTTCGACTATAAATCAATGTTTTACACCATTTGTAAATTTAATTTACTATAAGCAGAATTAGTTAATCTTGATTGTAAATAAATAGCTACACAAATGCACGATTCATAAAATTTCTATAATAAAAAGAAATTTGGATTCCACAACTATTACACTGATAAATCCATTTAAATTTGTAGGTTATGTTAAAAACTTAGTTAAATCATAATTTTATAATTCAAATTTAGCTAAAAAATGAAAAATTTTCGAATATTAAAGGTAATTAAACAATATTTAGAAAATAATCTAAGTATTCAGTAATTAAGACTGCTATTTACGTATTTAAATAAATGTTATCTTTTATGAATAATTACATCGTAAAATTTTAAAAATATTTTTAAAAAATTCTTATTAAATTAATAACTTGAAATTACTTAAAAATAATTTACAATTGATGGAATAATTTACAATAAAAATTAATTATCAGAAATGAAATAATTAGCAGAATTGATAATGTCAGAAAGGATCTTAAAAATTGTGTTTTTTCCATATTAAATTTGCTATAAGCAGAGAAATGAGTAGATTTCCGAATTGATATACATATATTTTTTAGTGAACAAAACAAATGAAAAGTACATCCGGTTTTATTAACATAAATCAAAATGTCGAATGGACACACAATTTTAAGTTAATTATGCTTTGGCGTAATTTTATATAACCACAAAAAATGTTACCTAAATGTATCGTAAAATCGCGTACAAATAAAAATGTACAATTAATTTCAAAAAAGTGAAAATGCGGCTTATCGAAATATAAAAATGGATTTTTGAAAAACTTGTCAAAATTAAACAATTTAATATATCAATATATTTTTTTTATTCAAAACCATCAAATTCTTCACAATAATCGGTATTGCTAGATTCTGTAATTTTTTCATCGGACATTTCTACTTCTTTTGATTCAGTAATTCCATGTTCTGTTTTACGAATAATACGAGATCGATTAAACCCTCCTACTATGCAATTCGAAGTTACTTCATCCCATGATTCTTTAATCCAATTACAAATTTCTGAATAAGAAGCTCTCTTCATTGCTCCCTTGTTAGTGAAAGAGTGCGTACCGGTTGACATCTAATTTATCCATTTTTCACGCAGTTTGAATTTAAAAGATCGATTAACAGATATATCAAGTGGCTGTAAAATTTTAATCAATCCTCCAGATATTACAGCCATCCTTGAACATGAGTTGATAGCTTTTTAAACATCTTCTGTCCAATGAGCACGTGCTGAATCTAGAATAAGTAATGAAGGCGAAGGAAAAAACGAATCTGGTCGCTTTTTCCAAACTTCAGCAATCCATTCTTTCATTAATTCACCATTCACTCACACCTGCTGGAAATACCTCTTTTTTAATAAAAGTTTTTCTTTTAAAAATAACATATGGTGGAAGCTTTCCGCCATCAGCAGTTACACATAGAATAACTGTAAAATTTGTTTTCTCATTTCCAGTTGTAACGATTCTTATATTTTTTGAACCTTTTTCATTCATAGTTTGATTACTTGGCATGTCAAAACTAACTGGAACCTCGTCCATATTTTTCTTCGCAATATTTTAAAAACTCAGTGGCTTTTAATTCCCAATCAGTTGGTAAATTTTGACCAACAGATGTTCTTTTTCTCATTGATAGATTGTTTCTTTTCATAAAATTATTACACCAACTAGTTCTAGCTTTGAATTCAGGTGCTTTATCTTTGTCTAAATTTGAAGCAATTACCAAAGCTTTATTACGAACTACTGTTTGTGATAATTGTAAATCTTTTTCACGTTCGTTCAAAATCCACATTTTTAACTCCGTTTCCAATTCGGGCCAAAGTGGTTTTTTATTTCTTCTAGAAAGCGTACCAGGATTTTGAAACAATAAAAGTTCCTTGTCTTTTCTCCAGTTTCTGATTTGCTTCTCATCAACACCGTATAGTGTAGGTCTGTTGACATTTTTCTCTGCATATAAAATGATTTCAAGTTTTTTCTTAGCAGGATATGATTTTCTTAATGTATGTATTCGATAGATGGGTTTGTTGCTAAAATATTTAAATAATGTCAAAATAATTAAAATTTAATCAATTTAAATAAAATATTTACATCAAAATTAATGAAATAAAATTTTATAATAATATATATGTTTTGGATACACAACTTCTTGCATTGACATAATTGTGTGTTAAATTAATATTTTAACAAATCGTCTATGTTAGTTATTTTTTAGGTTAATATAAAAGCTGTAAATATGAGAGTTGAAAACTTTAATATAAAACTTTGAATATTATTTACCAATGTCTCCATTTTGAGAAAATCAGATGAGATCAGAATTGATATAACATTATTTGGCTTCAAAGCCGATACGGAAACGCGTTCTGATTCCGGTATTTCGTGTCTTTTGATATATTTTATTAGCCATTCAAAAATATTTATGTCACAATGAACAGATATGTCAACATCTTCAACGTTTTGAGTTTCACTCGATAGGTAATCAGCAAAATATTTCATCTCACTAACAAGAAGCTTTTTAGAGCAGTGAAAATCTTTATTTACTATAAAAGAAATTAAAAAAAAATTTGCATTTAAAATACAATTTGCAAAAAAAAATGATGCAATAAAATCATTTCAAAAGTAATTTCTATTTTTAATCAAAATGTGACACTTTATTTTAAAAGTAAATACATTAATGAATAAATTTGTGAATACCTTGTGTGTAAAAACCTTTGTCTTGTGAATTAAAATATCCTAATATCACAATTATAACTTCTGATAAATGAAATATTTTACCCAATAAATGATTTTACATGAGATATTACGATGTCAAGTAACATATTATATTAGTAGTTCTGCAAGCACGAATGACAATTAAACTTTTTAGATTTCTAGTTATATGTAAATATATTGTATTTATTAAAAAATTGAATATGAATCAGTAAAGATATCGATGTTTTTTAGAATTTTCGGGACAGCCTTTTTCAAGGATTTTGATCAAAATAAAGATTGGATAACTCGATAAGCAATATAAATATGGGAAATGTATTATGATATTTTATGAATTTAAATATTGTAATTTTAATTTGAAAATTTAAGCAGTCTCGAAAATATGATTGAAAATATTATATGTTGATATATATATTTTTATGCTTGAATTTATTTATTTAGAAATTTTGAATGCATAATGACGTTGAATGCAAAAATATTGTAATTAACGATGTATAAGACGTCAAAAATTATGAAAAAAAATCATAAATTTTATTATTTTTTAAAGCGACTTTAAACTCTTGAATTAGAACATGTTTAGGAAATATATTTTTAAATTTTCTAATAAAAATCTTTGAAAAAAAAATCTGTGTGACCAATGTAATGACAATAGGTGTAGTCCATGGATAAAGGGAATCTGATGAAAATTGTTCAATGAAATAAGTCTTGTAATTAAATTCTACATTGAATGGCAAAATAATTGAATACAATTAAAAGAAATTTATATGTAATTTACATCCTTACGTACATAAGATGACAATTATATAATGAGATATTTGAACGTACTTATTAAATAAGATTTTCATCAAGAATCAATTTTATTTTTAATTTCATGTTGAAACTTTAATTTTTAAATTAATTCTTAAAGCCAATGAAAAAGGTAAATTTATTGGTTATTTTGAATGGTGGAAAATTTAACTTTGATTTTAGAAAGTTCTTTAAAATGCATATTTTTCGGTTTTTTACTCTGATAATTTTAACCAAAATTTGTCTATTTCGTTAGTTGGTAAAATCTCTTCTCAGCAATTTGAACAAATATTCGATAAGATCTTCTCAAAAAATTACTTCCTTCAGGGTAATATCTAAATATTTTCTTCTAACTTATGAAACACATATTTCCTTTTTCACTGATTCTTATCTATTTTGATTAATCTCCACGAAAACAATGGAATTTTGTCCGCATTTTCCATTTCTATCGATATTATTTAAAAGATAAACTTTTTGTTTTCTCAAGGCTTCACAATAACTTGTTTTTTCTTTTGTTTTACTAATTAATCAGTATTGACTTTATTTTTCAAACCTTTGCTCAAATTTCGCAATAATCAATAATTTTTTCATCTTTCATAGATGTTATTGAAAAAGCCATAATTTCTGTGAAACCATGAGTGTGATGTAAAATAATAAATAAAGATATCAATTTTATGAATAATACAACATTGTTGTGTCTTAATAATTGTCCTAATCAGTTTTATTAGGCCGTTAGGAGGATAGAAAGGGTAGGGCTTTATTTACTAATTTCACATTACCAAGTTCAACTGTCCTTGCTCAATTATAATTGAAATGTTACTATTAAAATAGAATCCAATAATCTCATTAAAACATCCAATAGATATCAGCCACGGGAGATGTTTACAAAAGGTAGGGACGTTATCAGCATAAGTTAATGAGTGGGAGGAGGCAATAAGAATTCCTGGTTTAATTGAAATAGCTTCAATCTATTATTCCTGATAAATGAGTCAATTAGCAGGTTATTCAGCCATTTCCAGCTAGAAATTATATCTAAAAGAATCACAGACCTGTAAGGTAAGCGCCATTTATTCCTATGAGAAGCCAGTATTTAAGTTAGATGACAATCGCATCTATTTATTAAGAGAATTTATTATCAGCCAATCATGCCACCCTGCCAACTAAAAAGTATTTGATTATTCTATCCTAATATTTCTGTTGGGTTATTTATTGTTTAATAGTGCAAGTAGCCGTCAATCTAACAAGAATTGGAAATAATTAGCGTGGATTTAAGGCTCATAGCTGTAGAGTGGAATTCCCATAAACTGGAGTTCTCATAAAATTGAAAATATAAACAAGGCGTTTAATAGAAAATAAAATCTAAACTAAACAGGAAATTGAAAAAACCCCATCCAAACTTTTATGAAGTCCTAAATATTATAAAAGATATTGAATTTGATTCGGAAATTGAAGTATTGCGATTGCACAGCGGATTGGAGCCATCAAACCCTCAGAAAAAAAATATCGTGAGTGCTTTTCTAGAATTCAAAGGCTAAAAGATGGCTTATGCTCCATGCCAAGTTC
Organism: Schmidtea polychroa; assembly: GCA_959609185.1. Taxonomy (NCBI): domain Eukaryota; kingdom Metazoa; phylum Platyhelminthes; order Tricladida; family Dugesiidae; genus Schmidtea; species Schmidtea polychroa. Next base: position 57,089 of record CAUHTR010000667.1, on the reverse strand, counting down.
TGAAGAGCTTCAATCTTATATGATTTCCGTTAGCAATGCAATAAAATTTGTTATTTCTTAATAAAATTATTTAGTTGTATTTAGTTATGGAAACGCCATTTTATGATAATTCCTTTTTACTCGAATTCCATTTAAGAGGAAGTCACGGGATTTAAAGGGGGAGGTTCGATAATTCTGTAAGTTGGATTTCAATTTAATTTATTAGATTTAGATTTTTAAATAAAAAAAACCTACAAATGTTATAAAAACGTAACTTACATTTCTTAGGTTCATCACAAACATGAATAACCATTATAGGATCATCTTTGGTTTCTATTAAATACAATAAATTTATATCGGTTTACAGTTTTAATAGCCTTACCAATTGAATCAGGTTTACTCAGCTCAGCGGATTTCTGTTGTAGATCTACGCAAAATTAAGACACAAAACAGATGATTATCGGTTACTTTTATTAGTGTTGCTGGATGAATATATTAAGGATTTTTCGTACAAAATATTGGGCTTAAAACACCAAATTTGAGGATTTTGTTTCCAATTTTTATGTAATTCGATAATCTAATATCAAGTGTAAATTGTGAACAGTATTAATCTATTACTTGATCAATGTTAATTCCAGCATATGCATTTGATAATAATTGAAGAACGTCAGAATTTATATTTCCACTTGAATCACTAAGTTTATTAAATAATAAATTGAAATAAAGAGATTCAGACATTTTTAAATTATAAAATTGTATTTCACAAAGCGCTTAATCTATATTGTGTGAAAACAATGGATTTTCAAATTAGACTAAGATACTATTCATAAGGAACGGTTTAAATAAACAAATGATAAAGATTTTGATAAATTTAAAAATATATATAGGTAATAAAATTGCATAAATGATTTTTTTATTTTAAGTTCAAAATAATCACTGATAGTTTTGAATCCAAATAATCTTTAAAAAATTTGCAAATTCCATTAGCAGGACAACATTTTTGAGCATTTGAGTATAAGTTTGACTCATCGATTTTTTTTGCATCCATCACTGTTTAGAAATATTCGTCTTTTTTTGGTTTCATTTTGGAAACATGTTCAAATTCTCGACGTTATCCTTATATCTTTTTCTTTTTGATGCTGATTGATGGAATCGATAAATTATTTATTTTGAAATTTTATATCTCGTAACAAGCTCTTTTCATTTCGAAAATATTTCACAAACATTTATTTTTTCAATTACCATTAGTTTCCAATTTTCTTTCCAAAAATTTGTTAGTTTTTCAGGCTTAATGAATTAGTTAATCTTGACCAATTTATAGCATCTCTTACTCCAGTGTTTCCCAAACTTTTCTCGCCCTTCGGCACACTAAAAAATTTAAAAAAGCTCGCGGCACACCTGCCAAAAAATCAAATATTTTTACAAATTTTTTGACTTTCCAATGATATATAAAAAAGTTAATTTTTAGTCTATACTAATCAAATATGATTAAGAGATTTTTATAAGGTAATAAAGACAATTTTTTATAATTTTGATCCACAGAAGCAACTTTTTCACAATAAAAAGCTTGATACAGTTTTGTAATTTTTTTTATTACCAACTTTTTTGGTAAAAAAAGTCTCGCGGCACACCTGGTTCAACCTTACGGCACACCGGTTGAGAAACACTGTCTTACTCTACCATTTACATTTTAGATTACATTAAATATTTTACATACATTGCAATTCAATCACAATTATTGAATATAATTTTAATACTTTAATTTCTGAAAGAAATCCGTGTAGAAAGACCGCGTTATTAAAGGATAAATGAATTTTAAAAATTAGTATTCGATAAGGCATATTTCTCAGATATTTGGTGAAGTGAAGCTGTGTCAAGTTCAAGAATAGTCTTTATTTTCAAATTCGAAATCAAATATATAAAAGCCTCTGGAATCTCGGTTGCATCGCGTTCTGATTGTTAGTTATCATCAACTACATCAATGTTAAAACTATCTTAGTCTTATACGTCCTTTATGAATGCAGTCTAGTGCAATTGAAAGGTATAATTATTGTTAGATGACAAAGGCCGATTGATAGAGGAATTCGAGCTCACCAAATACTACAGAACAGGCCCGAAAAGATACCGGGTGAACATTTATGTGGAACCCTCATGATGCCAGTTGAATCCAACCCAACCAATTTCAAAGAACACTATTGACAATTATTATAGACATTTTTAGCTGACTAACATCTTTGTGACTTATTCATTTTTGTGTGGAACTTGAATTATTGTATACAACTTATTTATCTTTATGTGAAGTTTAACCTTTTTTGTTGTACACATAAAATACATACAGGGTTAATTAAATCATTTATAATTAAAAAAATATATAATTACAAAAATATCTCGAAAGAACACATGTTAATTGAAATCATTACGGTGAAATCAATAGAACACATGTTAATAGCGGAATAATGAAATAACCGCAAAACAAACAAATATAATAATAATAATAATAATAATAATAATAATAATAATAATAATAATAATATTGTTAAAGATAGGCCTGGAACCTGGAACAATAAAACAATAAATTACTTAAAATAAAATAAGGTTAAAAAGAATTACCTAAAATAGAATATAAACATATTTAAAATACTTTAAATAAAAATAATCTATAATAAGTAACAACTAGTGTTACTAATCCTATAAATAGTAATTTTAAATTTACTATTAATAATATAAATAATTATATTATAATACAAATACTGGTTCAAATTAAGAACCAGGGACGCAATTTATTAAGACAAAAATTTCAGACGAACGAAAATAAATTAGGAAAAACGTGATTAAATAATTACAGCGGAAAATTGTTGTTGTTAGATTGATTAGTTTGATAATCATCACACGAGAAGGGATATCAGTGAAGGAAAAGAGTATAAATTGATTGAAGAAAATTGTATCAGAGAGAATAAGAGACTGCGATTGAAGAGGAGAAGTTCACTGTTTCAGAAGAATAATATTCAAAGTAAAAATATTATAGTTTGTGTAAAAAGGGAAAAATTAATAATCTTGTGTAAATTGCCCTTTGAAATTAAATAAGCGAACACAAAGCAGAGATAGCAGTTTTCGTGTTTCCTAGGAGCCCCAAAATCAGCCCTCTTGCTTCACCGTTCTCTTTCTATATGAGTTGCGATCGTTGTGCTACACAGAAGCCATCGAACTCTTGCAGGTTGAGATAAACAGCAGGGATTAACAAAGCCGTACCTTGTATTATTCTATCGAACAATTGTAAAATATTAATTGTAAATTATTTAATAAAAGTTTTTAAAAGGAGAGAAGTTGGTTTTTGTTTCAAACATTAAATAAAATACGCGCAACCATATTTTAATTATTTCGTATTTATATTTATATTTTAATTGAATTATTTATTGGAGTCATAGTGTTAAGATTAGTAGCCCCCATCTTTTCGATTTGAACATTTTGGTGAGTCCGACGTGATACAATTTATGGAGGGAATAAAAATATTATTTATAAAAAGACAAATATCTTTGTGAATCATTGAGTTAAGAAATAGGAGAGTAATAAATTTTCGACCAGGTAATAGAAACCAACAAATAATGGCAGAAATAAATAATTTACAAAATCTAAATGAGAATAATTTACAAAATAATAATGTGCCCGTAGCTCAACCACCGGCGGTAGATTTTGAGATATTAAACAATACCGATTAAACCATTTAGTGGAAACCCAGAACAGTTTCCAGAATTTATGTCCGAATATTTTCAGTTAGCCAGAGCATTAGGATTCCGGAACCGGTAATGATTTTGAAATTACCTTTATACTTAAAAGGGATGGCGCGGGAAATAATTAATGATGTTATAATAGCCGAGCATCCAGTTGAATGGAATGTATTGCGATTAGTGCTACAAAACAGAATATTACCGGGGGATGCAACTAGAGTGCTGAGACAACAGTTTTATAACAGGCGACAAAATTCGTGTGAGAATGTTGGGAAATTTTCATATCAAATAATGATGTTGGCAGAGAGAGCGTTTGGTAATAGGGCAGCCTGAAATGATGCAACTAGAGCATTAGTAAAAGACCAGTTTTGGTCAGGGTTATCGTCAGTAATGAGAAATGCACTCAGTTTGCACATAGGGGATAATTTAGAGGAATTAACCAACAAAGCATGTGTTAGATGATGAGGAAAGATCTATCACTACATTTACACTAGATAAATACACTAGAACAAGGCCAAACAAGTACAGGGTCATTGTGTACGCCGAATAACGTAGATAAATAAAAATTTTCTCCAACAGCTCAACAATAGATCAACAATTCAATTTCCCAACAGTTCAACAATCCAATTCCCCAAATAACTGTTAACATTTGCTGTGTTTTGAACTTAATCAAATTTTATTTGACATTCACTTACATTGATTAACATTTTCTGTGTTTTTAATTTGAACTTTATTAAAATTTTATTTTTATTCATCTATGTCAAATTGTATATAATTTTTAGTTTTATCGAAGTTGTATATCTGTTGTTGAACCATGCATGTTGATTACATGCTACATTTGAATTTATCCGTTTGAAAACATCATCAATAGTTTTAACATGTATCAATGAAAGCGTGCCGGATAAGAATTGGAATTGAGTTGGAATTAGCTTGACTGGTGCGACCAATTTCATATTGATTTCTTCTTTCAAAAAATAAATTTTGTAGTTGTGGAACATTTGAACCGGTTGTACCATTTCATTAGGTTTTTCGGTGCATGAAATTTTCTTTGTCATCGTGAATAATGATTAAAATGAAATGTTACAGGGTTTTTATACCTTTGACCCATGCAGCATCTCGATCTTTCAGGATATCATACATTTGTGGATAATAGAAGTGTAATCTTTCAAGTATAATTGCCTGATATTCATCTGTAAATAATATAATAAATCCAAGTAATAATAAAATTTACCGTAATGTTGTATTTCTTTCACAGCTGTATAGCAGAGCTCTGAATATTGTACATTTTTAAAAAACTGTTAATAAATGAAGAAACATGTTTTAAACAATCAACAGCTAATTAGATATCGATCAATGAAAATATCTCATTCCGAACATTGTTAAAAAATTGCCCTATAGTCCAAATTTCTGTACCCCAGCATGACAACCTTTCCAATAGCAAACACTTAGGGTTATATTTTAATAGTCTTAGTGCCGAAAACAATTCCGGTTCAAACATTCAATCACATATTTTCGACATGTTATATAAATTGATACTATGTCCCATATCCATAGTAATGGTAATTGATTGGATTTTAATATTATTTATTCGATATTGTAATTTATTAATATTCAAGGGTTTCTTACATCCCATGATTCTGCATTTACCTGTCTTGAAAAATATTATCGGGTATTTCCCGCTTCTATCGAAAATTTGCTGTGGTTTTCCTGAGGAGAACCTCATATTCGAAACATTAAAATTTCCTCGATAATTTATATTTGTTAACATTATTAAATGATTTATGAAAAATTAGTCTTTATATACAAATTGAGCACGAGTTCATTAAATCATCGAATATAAACAAATACACATATATTTATAAAATTTGAAATGGAATTAAGAAATGATGCAGTATACCAAATCGTTGGTCCGAGTGGTAGTGGAAAAACATTATTTGTTTGTAAATTACTAAAATCAAATTTATTCAAAACAAAATTCAATAGGATTTATCGGCATAGGGGTGCTGATGAAGAAAATGGATTGACTCAATCAAGTTTCTGTAAATTAGAAAACATGAAAATAGTAAAGGGATTCGATAAAAACTGGTCCAGCCAATTAAAGAAAGGTGATGTCATTATTATCGATGATTTGTACAAAGAAGCTAATAAAGAAAAAGATTTTAATAATTTATTCACAAAAATGAGCAGACATGTTGGTGTAAGTTATTTTCATAACACAAAATCTATTTCATCAAGGTGGGGCACATCGAACACGTAATTTAAATGTACAATATTTAGTTATTTTCAAGAATCCTAGAGATGCAACAGTGATTGATTTTCTTGCACGTCAAGCATACCCTAACAATCGTAATTTCTTATCAGTGCATTTCAAGAAGCTACAAAAATACCTCATGGATATATATTTCTTGATTTCACACAACAATGTCCCGATGATTTAGGAGTAAAAACAGATATTTTCAACCCAAAAGGTGCCATGGTTTATAAACAAAGTTGAAAAGCCTCTATGAATAATAATGTTTCTAAAAGCAAGGGTGAAAAATATTAGGAAATTAAGAAAAAGCATTAAAAATGAGTATTAAAGTTCCAAAAGTTCCACCAACAACTAGTTATAGGCCATCTAATAAACTTGTTACTGAAAATTTCTCTGCAATGAATCTTATTTCGAAAAATCCTAAACCTAAACGTAAAACCCGTAAAACCAGTAAAATAGTAGTTAAAAATCATCGCAGTTTTGAATTTTTTAATGCATTGTTAAAGGCCCCGAGTATGAAAAGAATGAATATATTGCAATCATTCCCAAATTTTGTTGTCGATGATTTACTCAAAATTATACTTAAAGTAGTAAAAGGCAAAATTAAAATCAGTAAATCCAAAAAGCATTTAAGTTGAGCAAACATAGGAAACCTTTGTTATCATTAGTAAATAATAAAAATGGTAAGCTAATGAGGAAAATTATATATAAACAAGGGGGATTTATTGGTGCATTGATACCTCTGACATTGTCATTATTAGGTGAAGTTGTAGAAAATCAATCATAAACAATAGGTGCTAATACTTCATTACCCGACATTAAATTTAAATCTTCTTGATGTAATGGTGAAGATATGGACAAACCTAGAAGACGAGTCAGGTTTCGGTGGAGTGGCAAAATAATGTTACAAATAAAAAAAGTAAATTTATTTTATTTTAGATTATTTTTAAAATACATTTAGAGTTAAATGTGGACTTAGACGCAGAAATGGAAATCGAAATGGATAATGCGATCACATGCATTGAGGAGAATAATGTCCCAACTATGGAAATGGATAACACCCTAACATGTATTGAGAAGAATAATGTCCCAACTATGGAAATGGATAATGCCCTCATATCTATTGAGGAGAATAATGCCCTCACTTCTATTGAGGAGGTAGCAGAAAATGTCCTCTCTGAGGATTAATCTGATTCCGACATGGAATCACAAAGTTAGTATTTATTTATTTTTTTAAAAACTTTAAGATTTCTTAAACTCTTTTTAAACATTTGCATAATATTTTCTTAAAAACTTATTTGTAAAAATGATGAAATTATTATGTTCTTGAAAATTATTATTATGTTTCTGAAAATGATGAAAATATTATGCAAATGTTTAAAACGTTTTTAAGAAACTATAGCTATAATATATTCCTTGTAGTTTGCAATGAGCATCTACGTTAGTTTAAATAATAATAATATATATTAATATGACTTGTAGTCTGCAGTGAGCATGCAGCTACATATAAATATTATTAATAATAATGATAATATTGATAATAATAATATATATTAATATAATTTATAGTCTGCAGTGAGCATGCATCTACATATAAATATTAATACCCCATTAAATGTAGTCTGCAGTCAGCATGCAGCTACATAGTAGTCTACAGCCAGCATGCAGCTACAATTCTCTCAAATATAATAATAATAATAATAATAATATTGAATTATAACCTAATTTCTATAATGATTTATCATCATTTGTTATTATATAGTTCATTTATAAATGGATTAAATAATAACAAATGATGATAAATGCAATATAAATTTTATTAGACATTATATACAAAACTTTAATAAAATTATACTTATCAGGTCGATTTTATCCAAATTATTGCCTATCATCAATTGGGCATAGTGAAGAATATCATCACATGAAAAAATATTATAGAAAAATTTTTAACGGCACCAACTTTTTTATATGCTCTTAATGCAAAACTTGCGAAAAAATTAAATATAAAGCATTTTTTAGTAAGCACCGCAGTCACTTAGGGGAATTTTCGAGACCAAAAAATGAATTATTTAAAAAATAAATATTATACAAAAATCTATTAAAGAAAAAGATATTATTAAAAAAGATATTAAATAAGATCTTATACAAAATTAAAAAAATCACAAAAAGACCTGCTGATTTAATTAAAAATTTATTTCCAAATAAATTATCGCGACGAGAAGTGATAGTCATTAGAAATGATGAACGTGTAGCTTCAACATCGTTTACACAACAAGAAAAAATTGAGCAACCACAGATTGGGTTATATGATAGTCAAAGAGAACAATTGGCAGAATTGAGAAATGATATTGAAATTAGAATCCCAGGCGAAAACGGTCATTGGCATTGTGTTCCAAGGAAAACTTATGGATGTTACAGATTAGAGATCGACGATAAATTAGAAGGGTTAAATGAAGCAAGGCCGAAACTAAATGTAGTAATAAATAATAAAATAATAAATGCACTGTGTGATTCGTGAAGATCAGTTAACAGAAAATCAAAAGAAAAATATTATGAGTACAAGAGACAGAGTAATTTCACTATCATCACATTTTATACCATTAAAAGGCGACATCAAATTAACAGTCCACTTCTCAGATCAAGTGGTAGAACATGTTTTCAAAGTGGTAGCAGCAGAGTGTAAATGCGTATGTGTCTTAGGAATGGACATACTCCGAAAGTTAAAAATCTGAGTAATCGATTTTACGGATAGTACAGTCAAGCGGAAAGCAATATATCAGGACGCAAGATTTACTGAGGTAATTGCGTTCGAAGCATTCGAACTAGAATATCAAAGTGATCATATAATCCCAGTAAAATTGAATGTTAAAAGTGAAGACACTTTCATTTTCGAGCCTGAAACGGCAATAACAAGGAACCATAATGTGATGTTAACAGACGAGTGTGTGGTCCCGAACAACGGGATAATTCCAATAAGAATTGCGAATTATGAAAGGAATAAAGTAAAAATTCATAAAGATACGAAACTGGGAAAGTTGTTAAAGGTGAACTGGAGCAAGCATTTGAAGTATGTGAGATGTCAATAACGGGAGATGCCAGTGAAAAGATAATCAGTAGATGGATGTGAGCCCACTGGGACAATATATACCCCTCCCCCCGGGGAATTTTTTTTTAAAAATATGAGCCCGCTGGGACAAAGACAATTTTTTCAAATACCTTTCGAATGAGGTATAGATATCCATATTATCATTATTTTTGGTAAAGATATTATTATTTTTTTCAAAATATTATTTTTCAAGGTCAAATTTTTTGCTTTAAAAACATGAGCCCCCTGGGACAAAGACAATTTTGTCAGACTTCCCACCAATGGAATTTATTGATCGATGACTTATTTTGAAGCTCATTGCAATACCTTTCGAATGAGGTATAGATATCCATATTATCATTATTATTGGTAAAGATATTTATTTTTTCAAGGTCATTTATTTTCTCAAGGTCATTTATTTTTTCAAGGTCATATTTTTATCAAGTTCAAATTTTTTTCTTTTAAAGCATGAGCCCGCTGGGACAAAGACAATTTTGTCAGAGATCCCGTCAAGGAAAATTCTTCAACGATGGCTCATTTTAAAGCTCATTGCAACACCTTTCGAATAAGCCATAGACATCCTTATAATAATATCTTTACTAATAATAATGATAATTATTTCAAAATATTATTATTTTTCAAGGTCATTTAAACAAAGACCATGACTCATTCAAGTTCATTCTCAAGGTCGTATGACTCATTCAATGTCATATTATTATTTTCAAGGTCATATTTTAAAAATTTAAATTTTGAGAGTTCCCACCAACTGAATTTATTGACTAATGGCTCATTTTAAAGCTCATAGCAAGAACCTTCGAAAGAACCATATATCTCATTATTAACATTATTATTTATAAAGATATTATTATTATTATCATATATAGTCTGAGTCTATCCGACATAATATTCTGTTCCCTATGGGTATTTATCGTAAGGGTACTGCTGACATTCAACAACTCGCAATGGTATTATTAAACAAATCAATAAAACATACATTTATTTAATTAATAAAATAATTTAAAATTACCAAGGAGTAATTATTATTATTATTATTTTAACTACTACCGAAACATATGTATTTGCATGCTGACTGCAACATACATTTTCAATAAATATTTAAACATTGAAATAAAACTATATTACTACCGAAACATATGTATTTGCATGCCGACTGCAACATACATTTGCACCTGACATTTTTTTGGATGTTTCCATTGGCTACGATTTCGATTGAGATATTTTTTCTTTCCTTACTTGGTTGACATTGTTGGAGATGTCTGTGTACCGAGGATTTTACACCAGGGTGCAAGGTCCTGAGTGTACTTCCAATGTAAATTTCCTTGTATACATAGCACGTGATGCAATAGACAATGTTTTAGACAATCTTTTACACCCAGTTCGATATAAAGCTTCAAAAGTCTCCAATGAAGATCATAGTTCTTCATATGATAATGAGTGAGCATATAAACAGTTGCAATCACATTTTTCTTCACAAATAGTTTTCAAAGATGTCAATTCGAAAATCGGTCGTATTAGGAAAAGGTGCTAATTTATTTTTAATTTTTTATCTATTAATATTTAATTTTAGTAAGCCAAGAAGTTAGTGCACAAATGTTTCAGGTGAATATAATAATCAAAATAAAGAAAATGGTAAATTTATTATTAATATTTAAAGTTATAATAATATTTCTATTTAGATAATTATATTGGAGAATGGTATGATATTACCGAAAACGATGATTTACTAGATTTGACCGATGTATGCTGAGCTGGTAAATTATTATAATTAAATGATTTAAAATTAAAATATGATTTTGTTTTTACCTAATGTTATAATTATTTGTATAATTTATTATTATTATTAATTGTAGAATTTATTATTATTAATTGTAGAATTTTATTATTATTTGTAGTATTATTATTATTAAAATGTTGTAAATTTAATTTAAGTTAAAATTTATGTAATCATGTTAATAATTAAATTTCGAACAATAGTTCAAAGGTTACTGATTTAAATTTAATTTACTTTACGTAATCAAGATCAAATTAATTTACTAATGATAAATTTAGTGTTCCTAACATCATTGCATAATATCAATCTGTTTTGGTTTCATAGTTATTATTATTATATAATAATTCCCCGTAAAATAAATTATGTAAAATAAATTACTAATGCGCACATATGTTGCATTAATTATATATATATATATATATATAAATTTTTATTTTTTAATTTTATTATTAATTTATAATTTTATAATTTAGAAAAGAAAAAATTGAACTTCAATTATAGACGAAAAAGAAGCATTCCGGACGAAGAAATATTTTATCTGTATGAAGTAATAACCGCACTCCGATGCGTAAAGAAGAATATAAAATTGCTTGCAACATGTGCCAAAGGTGATCGAGAATTCTGCACCGATAATATGTTTTTATATACGACGTGCAAGTGGTACTCGGGAAGCGGAGTAGAAAAATTGCCGATCGAAAACGTGGATATTTCAATTCGAATGATATCCACGTTTTCAAAATCTTCGATGATTTATCAAATGATGAAGATCGTTTCATCACATAATAGAAGATTATTTCTATTTGATGAAGAAACGTCATTTTTTTATTATTATTATTAATTTAGATACTTCTACAAAGATTTGAATCATCTATAGCTAATCCTGATTTAATAATGCCAATTTTGACAGAGGAAAAAACATTTAGTAGAATTTTGGATGAAGCAATCTATAGCTATCAATGTAAAGCAGTAAAAGTAGAAATTACAAAATACGATCGATGTACATTAGAGCTTCCTGTGAAATATAAAGAAAAATTGAGATTCATGATACCAGTTTCACATCAGTTATTAAAGGAAGATGCCTCACAGTTGACGACAATTTGTAATCCAGCAATGTCACCATTATACAAAATTAACAATATTTGGATTTCGTTGCCAGACAGAAAGTCACCTTCAAAACCAGTTGAAGTGATTCAAGCTACAAAATTAGAAACTAAAATGGAATTTCGACCGTTAAATGAGATGTCAAAAGGCGGAGTATATACTCCGGAAGATATTGAAGAAGCTCGGGGAGAGCAATAGTATTTCCCCAAATCAGAGATCGGGAAGTAACAGCGATAATAACCAGAATTTATCAATCGTAAGACGGAAAACCGGACTATAACTTATTATTTGGGCCAGAACATTGCAAACTGGAAGTTGCTACTAGGACGAGTTTCAGAAATATTTGGAGAAAGATAAAGACAAATTTATATTAGAAGAAGGCCTAATCCAATATGTGGAATCAAGAGAATGTAATACTTGTGCCAAAGAAATACAGAGAATCGTTATTATTATAGTATCATGATGGAGCACTGGGAGGACATCTCTCAGAAAGACATACACTGCCTAGATTAAAAATGAAATATTTCTGGCCAGATATGAAAGATGATGTTAAAAAGTTGCGTCAATCGTGTAAGATATGTGTAACCAGAAGGAACATAGGCAGGAAACCACATGTTCATTTGAAACCAATGCCAGTACGTTTAAAGAATCAAATTTGGGAAATAAATTCATCATAGTATTTTGTGACTACTAAACAAAGTGGCCTGAGGCATTTCCAATTCCGAACCATAAAGCAGGCACAATTGCCAGAATATTTGTTGAACAAATCGTATTTAGATATTCAAAACTGATCCCCGTGGCTCTGTGGATGACAATAAAATTGTTCTCTTTCTTGAATTCATTCATATGGTGTTCCGACAAAATTGCTTACCGACAGAGTAAAAGATTTTACGAGTAATCTACTAAAGAGCATAAACGATTACTTTGGAATTTTAAAGTTAAATACGTCACCATACCACCAACAGACGGATGGGTTTGTGGAGTTAAACTCAGGTCAGGCGGACTGGGATGTGCACATAGCATCTTGTTTGTTTGCGTAAAAAAAAGCTGCCCGTTCTGGACGGATCCAACCGACTGGTGCTTAGGACTCTCGAAGACCACACCAGGGTAAATACTCGGGATATCGATCGATCAGGAACCTTCTAAAATCCATCGGCACAAAAGCATCAAATTGTTCGTTATAAAAATCATAATTATCATTAAATTAACATTATTATCAATATAAATAAATACGGTTGCGAGAGAAAAGGAAGTTCATTTTAAAATTTTTCATTATAGTACAAATAGGAAAAATTTCATTACTGTTTATACAATAAACCAAAATTACAATCAAACCATTACCGATTCTTGTAAATGAAAATCTATGGCAATTTCTACAATTGAGCCGGTTGCTGAATAGTTGAGTGAATTAACATTGAGAAATATAATTTAGTGGCCGTATTTATACTATTTTTACCCATGCTTTATCCAATAGGAACTAAGCGGGTATGTATTTTAATGAAAATTTTATTTTTAAATTTTCTATGCTTAGGTGCGTTTTTTATTCTTTATTTTTCTTCTTATTATTTTTTTGTGTTTCAGTTTTGTCTTATTTGTTTTATTTGATTAGTGTTTGCTATTTTTTGGTGGATTTCCATTTTACTTATTGAATTGTTATTTTTAATTATCTCCTTTCTTTATTTAATTATTTACTTATTATTAAATGGCCGATTATTTTATACTTACACAATTTAGTGATATAAACTAAGTTATTTGTTGAACATTTTCAGACACATGTAGAAATAAATTTGATGGGTTTAGCAATGTATTATAAATTATTGAATATGCAAAAGTACAGATTTATATATATTACAATCATCTTTAGGTTTCAATAAATAATCAGTCAGGGATATAATTGGATTATTTGGTTTATATGCCAGAACGTTAAAAGCCACTAAGAACAACAGGTACAATGGTTTGATCTAAATATACCTTTGCTGATAAATCCAGTAAATTTGTATCAGAAGTCGATCCCTAGTATATAGTTAAAATTTTTAATACAATGAACGAATTGTAACTTTAATTTTATCATTATAGCTGTAATTTATACCGTTTTCTTCAGCCATAAAAAAATATATAAATTCAAATGTGCAGATTTTCTGTTGAATTATTTAAACAATATTTTAAGTCATAAGTAGCTTAACAATACTAATTTTTTCAATTGTATTGTTTAATTAATGAAATATTTTTAAGTATATAATATAAAAATAAATTTAAAACTACAATAAATATTTACTTCATTTCACAGATTCTCCGAGTGATAATTGATTAGAAATGAGTTATATTTTTTCATGATTATTATTTCCCTAATATACTGTTTTCCTAACTAGGTTTCATTTAAATCGTAAATATCAATATTTAACTATGATAGTTGTTAATCATGTTCTATAGATCGGTTAAGTTAATGATATTGGTGAGCTATTCGGATCATTAACTAATTAACTTCGAACTGAATTGAATCATCTCTTACCTTATCTATTATTCAGTGATCCAATTAATGGAAAACCTGCGTGCGGAAAAGAACGCAGTGATAAAACAAAATGAAGAGATGCGTAGACGGATCGACAAATTCAAGGGGCGATGCCGGGAACTGGAGAGTACCTAGTTAGCTATACAGAAATGAACAAACGTATGAGGCTGATACAGCAACTACAACTCCAGGCTGCCCAAGATCAGGTGGAAATGAAAGTACTTTGATTACGAGACCGGCGGCTGCAAACCCAAGAGTATCAAGCTATCATAAACCGAGCTGTGGAGATTGTCAAACGACGGAACGCCGCACTTAAACGAAAGCGTCTGGGAAAAGCCAAACGTGTCCGGCTTAAAATGCAGATCAAGCTAATTCCGACCCAGAACCGTATGTCATAAACATTAATATAATAGTGTAATAATTGTCATAAAAATAAATAAATCTAGTCTGATAGTTAAGCAAATCTTGGTGTCAATTAACCATCGATGTAAAGACGAAATTGATGAAGTAGGGACTTAAAGAAAAGTCGGATACACGCCTTCTATCGACAGTCCGTGAACCCGCATGAGTAACTGACAATTATAGTTATACGGTGGTATGCTCACTTTCTGCTGGTACTCAAACCCTCGATACATCACCAACGTTGATTACTCAACGGGTATCAAGTGGCAACTCACTGTATTGTGGGTTTCGCTGGAAACAGCACAACAAGGTAAAATGTATGCTTACCTGTGACCCACCAATAATTAGAATAATAATAAATAATAGCAATAATAATAAATGGTAAATAATAGTAATAATAAGAATAAGAATAAGAATAGTAATAGTGAAAATGATAATAATAACACATATTTATGACAGTAACATATAAATTAATTAAAGTTTATACACGCGTTAATAATAAATTTTTAACAATAAATCATGTTTTAATTATAAATCGATTAAATTTCCATATGTTAACACGCACGAAAAAATAGCGACCTAAAATCAGTATTATTCGCCCATAACTTTTACCACATTTGTTGTAGACTAAAAGGGTAAATCCTTATTAGTTTTTAAAATAGAACGAGACACGACAAAAAAGTTCAAAGCAGCACGAAACGTAACATTCACACAGAAACAAATCGGACACACGTTATTTTCTGTCGAATTCAGGGATTCATCTTAGAAGAGAATTTCTGTATTTAATAAACTTGGTGATTTTGTTAGTATAATAAAATTGGTAAACACAAGTTGCAATCACCAACATTGTTAAGAGATAACCAGCGCATTTGAAAAAACTGTCAACTGAAAAATAAAAGAATAAGAGAAAATTAATATAAAAAATTAAGAATGGTCATTAGTCGCATTTACATACGAAGAACCATAATCAAATTAATTAGGAATGTTGTGGCTCGTACGAAGGACCTATGACAAAAAGTGTAGAATTTAAGAAAAAGAACAGGAAAAAATTATTTAAAAAAAATCAAAAATAGTTGTGAAAAATATTCCTATTAAAATCGATATAACGAAATATTTTTAAAATATTAAATAATTCGATTGTTTGAAACAATCAATTAAGTACAAATTCATGCAAATTAAATCTTGCAGCACTCGTGTATGTGTGCACAGTCAATCAAAATTACATGCATTTTAATTAGACCGAGTAACAGGAAATGTATATGCGGACAGCACAAATCACTATAAATACCGACTGAAAATTCATTTTTTCAACTTTTAACTTATTAAACAGCTTATTATTAAAACTGAACTTGATCTAAGTTTTTAGGCGATTTATGAATTTATCCTTTGATGGTAAATTTTATTTATGTGTAAAGTAATTTATAAACGAATAAATCTTAACGTTTTATTTAAATTTTTTTTGTTTTTGTTCTTTTTATGTTGTTGGGCCAGCAAGAAACTTAAAATAAATATTATTCTCCAAATAGGATTCTCTGGTTTTAATTAGTAAAATAGTAAAGGTAAAGCGTCAACTGAAGCACTAACACAGCATAGGAAAAAGCATGAAGCTATTTAAAATTAAATTAAAAATATCAAGTAAACAGAAATAAAAATATAACAGGAGTAAAATGAAAATTAAATTAAACCAATCAAAATGATTGGAATTAAAAATGAAGAAATCAGTAAAAGATCTGAATAAAATGCACACTAAGACGATCCTGATTTGTTGGGGTGATTACAAAATCACTAATAAGTAGTGCTCTCAGTGGACATTTAACTTAATTTTTGAAATTTTAGACCTTACTCTGAAGCTTTAGTGGAACCTTCATAATTGTTAATTAATTGTTAGTTTAAAACATTTGTTTCGAGAATAATATTGTGAGCCAACTTATGAGTAAATTTAGACGTTTTCTTTATTATGTATATGTTTAATGCAACTATTATTTATAATATAAAACATTAATTAGTAACTTAATGATCTCATTTCTTTCCCCCCAAATATATATGATAATAGTTTAAATTTAGGAAAGTTAAATTTTTAGAAATAGAAGTAGTAGTCGGTCGAACAATTTGAAGTATACGTGTTCATTTTCACTTTATGTTTTCAAGTTTTTATTGGATGACTTAAATGCTGCGCTTGAAAAGGGTAAAGGGGAAGTTATGTCCTCTTACCCCAGGTTCTTGGTAGCAATTCAAGCATCGCTCAGCCGGAATTCAGCGAAGTGCTAAGTAGAGCCTCCTGAGTCTAAACATTGACGTTTTTATGAAGTGTTGAAAAATGAGTTGTGGAATGGTAGTAACGAAGGATGTAGTGACAGTATTATGATAAAGAGGTTGTGTTTCCATAACAATGGAGGTAATGTGAGTGAAGTGGAAAATGATGGCTAATTTAGACGAGTACAGCATATGGAATATTGCAGTTAAGATGACCAGCGAAAAGCGAACGATATGAGGAACATCAATAGATTCGATAATTAACGATGATAAACTTTATGATTGATTATATTGAAAGCTATTTTAATCAATATTTAATTGATTATACGTAAAAATTTATTAATATTGATTATATTTAAATTTTTTATAAAAATTTATATTTGAATTGATTATATCGAAATTTTATCATTATCGAATTTCACTGAATTGGCTATAATTGAATTATTTATAATTATTATTCGAAATGATTATGTGCAAATGTTATTATTATTGATTGAATCGAAAATTTTACAATAGTTGATAATCGATTCGAATTGATTATATTGAAATTTCATAATAATTATATTGATTATATGAAAAATTTAATAATATTTAATTCGATATAATAATTAATTATATCAATATTTTATGATTGATTATATTGGAAAATAATATTTTAATATATATAAAAAATTTATTAATATTGATTATATTTAAATTTTTTATAACTTATTGAGTTTATGAAAAAAAAGAAGAATGGTTGGTAATCTCAGAGTTTTTTTGTGAGACTTCAACACTTTAATTTAATATTGATCTAATTTCTACTTTCAGGAGAACAATTCCGAAGGGAGACTCATACAGTAGAAAGAATTTTCGAGGAATTTTATGATACCACATCCCCCCTAGACAATCAATAGATTCGGTAATATTCAACTACACAGAACGCAATCGCCGATCCTAGGGATAATTTGAGTCATGCACGAAACCAGCAAATTTAGTGATAATAATTTATATCAAAATTTAACTTTTCATTTTTAAATTCAATAGTGTACTTTGGTGTCGAAAATTGGGAGTACAAACCCCAGATTAAATGAAAATTTACTTTTCCACGATAATAAAGATTTTTCGGAAATCTATATTTCTAGATTAGTGTTGGGCAAAACTAGAAAATAAAAGTTTGTTTAAACAAAGATAGGAGAAAATACAAAAAATTCAAATCATGAAAAGAAAAATAGCAAGGATACGAGAAATAAATAAACCAGATTAAAATAAATTAGAAGAGAAAGAAAATAAAAGAAAAACAAAAAACGGAAAACAAGAGAATACAATAATTATAAAATTAAAAACATCAAAAATATCAAAATAGACAATTATCGATCTAAAAAAATTAATACAATCTTAAAGACTTGAATAATGATAATAAAATATAATAATTCCAAACCAAGAAAGTACTGTGAGTGAGACAAATAAATGAATGATGGGAAAAACATTGAGGAAATATGGAGAAATTGGAAAAAATAAAAAATCATCGTAAATTGCTAAAGAGTCCAGGAAAAAGACTCAAGAAAAGACCAACTTCGGAAAGGAGAAGGAAATTACCCTAAAGGAAACAGGAATATTAGGGCTGAAAATTATATTATAAAAACGCATGTCTAAATATAGACAGATGCAAAATAGAATTTTTTTTAGAATATAAGAGTGTAAGTGCTGACTCAACAAGCACCTACACTCATTGAGTAAGATCACTGATCGGTGGCACCCGTAAGTCGATAAGCAAAAATAATAAAAATGCTAGGTAGGACGCTGTGTACAGCAGACTTCTACCTGAGCTCAAACGGGTATTTAAACCCAGACGAAAGATACATGGACACTGAAAAACACTCAACACAAACGAAACAGAAAAATAAACTAAACGAAAATCAACAAATCGGGGAAAAATCAAACAACAATCCAGAAATTTACAAAATCAACAGTCAAACAACCAAAACATCTAAACTGAAGTCACTACCAATACAAACGAAAGAAACAGAAAGCACCAACAACCTTATAATAAGTAGCTGGAAATTAAACATCGAAAAATCAAAGCATTCGAACAAGCCACACCCATAATTTGGAAATAATTTAAGCTCTCGGATTAAATGATTTTAAGACTGAGCCACAACAGAACCAAATCAACAAGATCACCGAAAAATTAGAAAAGGAAGAGCTAACCATCAACTCACCGCAGTTCGATATACAAAAAAGAGAGGAACCTATCCAGAAATCGAAATTAAAGAAAACATTTATAGAAAGTAAGGTTCCACATCTAATTGATCTTTTACTAAAAATGTTTTGTTTAGTAATTTTTTATTTGTAATTTTTTTTGTTATCATTAGTAAGCCCTAAAGTCAATAAATTTTTATGTTTACTTCAAGTCATATAATCATTTTACAAAATATTTACCTCAAATTTTATTTCAGGTGAACTTAAATGATATTATATCATTGATATATTAAGTACAGATTTAGCTTTATTCATTTTGGAATATGTTAAACGGACACAAAGCAAAAACGATTTCTAAAAAAATGAACCTTTCTAAATTATGCATTTCAGAGAATTACTTTCTCATTTCTTTTTGCTTCCGCTTTCTTTTCTCAGTTACCACAGATCGTCCCATTTGTCATGACGATCTTCCTCCAAGTAATTGTATTTATTTATTTATAATTTGTCATTTAGATATCCTCAACAATGTCGTCGATTTCAACGATTACTCCTTCTCCCTAATCATGAGATAATCATTATTTAAATTTAGCAGAGGTCGAACAAATTTCTGAAAAGAAATTATTCCAATCTGCCAAAGTTTTTTTCGATAACTTAACATTGTTAAAATAAGTCAAAAGAAGAAATGTAGAAAGTGGCAGATATGATTTCTCAAAAAAAGAATCTTTCCTTACACTGCATGAAGAGCATTTTCTTGGACATCTATAAGGATATCCATCTGTAATATTATTTCTTTTTATTAAAGTCATTTGTTGACCACAAAAACAATTAAAATTACTTTTTAAAACGTTTTTTCTCTGAAAGTATTCAATACATTCATATTTATCCAAGCTAATTTGAAAAAGTGTGTATAAGTCAGGATAAATTTTCATTTTGAAGGTTTAAAATAAAATGATTATTTAATTGATTTATTTATTAATTATTTTTTTGGGATGCGTATAGTAAACCGTCGCCGAAAAATCATCTGCAAATTTTTATGCAATAATATTTTTATAATATATATTTTTATAATGGTAGTGGTAAGATAAATGATAATGGTAATATTAAGAATATTCCAGATATATTTGTTTTTTAGTAAGAGGATGAGCGGTTTTAATGTTAATGAAGGTTCTTGTAACGATTATAATGCCCACAATAATGATAATGACCATAGAATTAACGATATTAATTGTAATAATAAAAGTTTCTATATGTCGGCATAACTTGAATGGATGGCGCCAAGTCTGAATGACCGTTTCTATTTTATTTCTTATTGATTACTGTTTAGACCCAAAACAAAAATAAATTACAAAAAATAATAGATTAACTCAAGACTAAGAATTAGTACTGGTGGGTTACAGGTAGTCCGCATTTTACCCTGACGTGCTGCTTCCAGCGTAACCAATAATACAATAATGTTGCACGATTGATATCCGTTGAGCAATCAACGTTGGTACTGTATCAAGGGTTTGACTACCAGCAAGAAGTGAGAATGCTCTTGCATACCATAATTGTCGGCACTCACGTGGGTCCACGGACTGCCGATAGAATGCCTATTTTCTATTTAGGTCCCTGTCTATCCCTAGAGATTGAATGTCGTTCCATTTTTTAGTAACCAAACACACGAGTTTTAAAATACAAACCTACGTTTTCTTTATTCATTGAATTCCCGTATGCCGCTATTCACACATTCCATCTCAGGAATATCCCCTATTTGATTTCCTTATTCAAACTTGGAATTCCTAAGATTTAATATTTATGGGAAATAATTACCAATATCATTTGATGATTTTGTCTCAGTTATTGATAACGATCTCCTTTGTTGATTCATGAAAAAACTTTCAGAACATTATAATTTTATTTTTTTGTGTAATATTGTATATTTTAAAATTGAGAAATATTTTTAAAAACTTCCATTTCCAACAGAATTCCATATTTTATAAACTTTACATTATAAATTATTTCAATAGACTTTCTTTTAACAATTATTGCATTAAAATGATAAATATTATTATTATTATTCTTTAATAACATTCCCTACCAATTATTTGTAAGTAATTCTTGTGATGAAATTGAAAGTCCTAAGTTATTTGCCTACTTCAGGAATATCACATAATTCGATTATATTATCCACAAATAAACCTAAATGTGACGTTTCTGCGAGGCACAATCAAACAATATTTCATATTATACGGTAGATTCTCAATTCCACTAAGGCTGGGATTTCTTGTTGTATTACTTTATTTAGTCCAGTGAAAACCACTGTGAGTATATACACTCGCCGGTGTCATTCTATGGTTGATAGTCGAGTTACCAACAGAGCAGGCGTAGATGCCTAGCGGCACCCTTCATGTTACCTGTCTTTTCCCTCACTGGCCGAGATGATTATTTACAAAAATAAGAAAAATCGTTTATGCGCAAATAAAATTCTTATTTACAATCTTTCTATTAAATACATTTAATAAACAAAAACCTCCTAGGAAGAACGAAATAATGTTTGAAAAATTTAATTTTACGAATACATTAATAAAAATAAAATAACCATGACATATAATAAAATAACATAATTACCAATAATGCTAATAAAGATTGATTCCAAACAGAGAAAATTCTTCCAAACTTGCCAAAGATTACGAATTCCCAAAGTTAATGGATTCTATGTTCGATGGAAAGTGAGTTAAAAATACAATTGATTCCTATGGATTAAATTTTATAAAAATCGAAGGATTTACAAGTGTAGTTTAGTTTAAAATAACTGAAGAATCAGCTGTATAAAAGCCCTTTATAGGCCCTGCGTGTGTCCATTAGACCAATAACGATCGAGTATGTGTTCTTTTTTCCAATTTTTATGTCACATTCCAATCGTTCTGATTGGTTCGTTTTTAATTATTTTTAATTGTTGATTTTACTTCTAGATTGGATAAAGGGTCGCCTTTTTATATTACCATTATTTGATAAATAAAAATAATATTTTTTGTTATTATTTTAATATTTTTAGTTTTTGATTTGAAATATGCTACTTCTTGCGATTATTAAATTATTATTTTTGTTTTATTTATTTTTAAGGTATTCTGTTAATATTCGTGTTATTGGTCAAGATTTTTACTTTACTTTTTGCGGTTTTTATATTATGTGGGTCATCCCATTAGCCTCTTAAGAACAGAAAAATGAAGGTGATAAAAAAAAGAAATTTTGATCATTAACCCAACCAGTATACCATATTTTAATTTATGTTAAGTGTTGGATCTCACCACATCGTTTGATAATTTGTGGGCAGTGAAGTCAGATAAGTGTCAAGATAGATAATCTCATTTCATTTTTAAGTCTTGCACTTTGCTCCGCTAGATTCGACCCATTTATGTTCACCGAATGATAATAGGCCAACATGGATTTATTTAAATTCTTTCATTTTAGGTGAAGTACGCAAAAACATGCTTGAGGTTGTTATGTTTGTTCGAAAACCTTTAGCAAGCCCAGTAGATCGCCGCGAACACTTGTATCTAGTCATAACTGCCGAATACCTCATTCAAATGCTCCAAAACACATTTGTCCTAAATAGTGTTTTTGTCAGGCAACATTATTATTGGTATCAGGGAAAGATATCTTTATTTTCATTTTATATTCTCTGTGGTTCTTTTGTTTTTTTATGTAGTTTCCTTTAAAATCCAAGAAGACTTTATAATAATTCAAATATACGCAATAAGAAATAGATGCAACACCAGCTCCTACAGCAATAATATACTTTGAAGACATTATGAATAATTAAAATTCTGCTGTTTTTAATCAATCCTTGTTGACTCGGGGAAAACTGACAGCAGCATGTACTCGGGCATGTACTTTTCTCATTTAATTTAACTTCATTTTTTATTTCCGGAAATCCATGTCTAACTGATAATGGAATTATTTGCAAAATTGTAAACATCTAGCTTATTAATAAATCAACTAACAAAAGCAGAAAACTTTTATTTTAAATTTTCAGATTTTAAAGCAAATTTCCGAAAAAAATTCTTTTTCGATTTTAAACAGAAATTAAAAATATCCACATCAGTGTAAACTTTTTCAAACATAGTTTATTAATTTAATGAATTTTGAAATGGCTTCCATTATCATTGATGCTTCTTTAGAAATGTATTCAAATATTAATCCACTCTCCAAGCTACTAAATCGGAAGAAAACAATGGTCTGAAATTGATCAAATTGATCAAATCCTCAACATTAATTGCTGGAAATAGGTTGTTGTTTCGTACTATTTTTTTATTATTGTTTAAGTTTTATTAACTTTATTTTGTACCGATATGCAATGTTATCGATATTTTTGTGAAATTTCTGGAGTTATTAATAGAACTTTGTCGATGTTATTCATTTTAAGTATATTTAAAAATTTACATAAATGATAATAATATATTATAATAAATTATTATATAAAAAAATAAAAGATAGAGAAACGCACGTTCACAAAAAGAGCCCAGTAAAGTAGAGATGGAGTTCACCAGAGATTCGTATGCAATTCATTTCCTAGCACCAGAACAATACAATGAATATCATGAACTGATCAAATTCCGATAATAGCTGTACAAGAATTTCGTATTTAATAAATTTTTATTAGTGTTAATTATGGCGTATTTTGGAGTTACGATAATTAGTGTCAAAAATCCTGATAAAATAAATGACAATAGTTATTCTATTCCACACTAACGAGAAGGTCATCAGTATAATCCACATTTCCACAACTACAATACCATTCAGATGGGATTCAGTTACTTTATAATTTTGAATTCAGAATTTGCAAAGTTATTAATACTTTTTTAAATTTTGTATATTTTATTAATTTTTTTGTCTTGAGGATTGGTTGGTTGCAGGTAACCATACATTTTACCTCGTCGTGCTGTTTCCAGCGTACCTCAGAATACAAGCAAGCGACACTACTTGATACCCGTTGAGCAACGTTGGTATCAAGGATTTGAGTAAGCACGTACCTGCATACCATAATTTTTCAGTACTCAAATGGGTCCACGGACTACCGATAGAAGGCTTATGTCCGATTTATACTGGCCCCTTTGCTAGATTGTTTTCCCACATTCGTCATCTCACTGATCAATATATTTTTGATAACGCACACATTTATTCATCACTAAATACACAACCAAGAATCTATAGTTATTTCCTTCGGCTGGGTTTGGTTGGCCAGACTAAGTCTCTTCAATCTTTCCCGAGTATCACGACCCAATCGCTTCCGTTACGGCTTGCGTGGTTGTGTCGGTGGGTAGATTTCCGCGAGTTCTGTCACCAGGTGCCGGAACCACTCTACCACGTCTTGGTTGATCACTTTCTGGTGGAGTTGAGTCTCCCACGACCAGACTCGAATTTTTAGTGCTCGGATTGGTTCTGGGCACTTTGAAGCTGGAGTTGCTCTATCGACTTCAGCCGTTTTTTCATCTCTACGGGGCTAAACCAAGTGCCTTCCAGCTCCCGGCACCGTCCCTTGAATTTGTAGGTTCTCCGTCGAAATTCCTTCACCTGCGCTTAGGCCACCTTTCGATCGACGCGTAGGTTCCCCATTAGTTTCAACACTAAATAATAAAATACGTGAAACTCGAAGTGATTTACCCCACTAATATGTGAAGTTCATATTCATTTGTTAGTGATGTCGTGTTTTAATTGGTTACCTTTACGATGAACTCGACGCAGTGTGTCCTTACGAATACCCATAAACCCGGAGATGTGGACAGGAAATTTCGTTCTTTATTATATGGCCTTATGGTAAAGACAAGCCGAATGAGAAGAATTTTCCGCTTTAACCTTAGATGAGCTATTTACTAATCAAAGTTCAAGAACGTACTTATTTGACCCTTTCATGTGATGTGAAGTGCAAACAAAACAACTTTAAAATAATTTACCAATTACCAAAAAAATGCATCCAAACAAAGCTGCAGTATTACATAAAATAATTACAAAATTAACATACTTTATTAAAGGTACTAAAGAGTTATTAAAATCAAACGAATAACGATGTAGTAGTTGAAAATGTAGAGGGATATACATCCCACAAATTAGCTAATAAGGGATTAGAAATGCGATGCTCGAACAATCTGGAGTAAACGGGTCCAATCAATAATACACCGGCTATCGAACTCAATTTGCCTTTATCACGGGGTTTTTATTTCGATTTACTTCTGCTCAATTTTTATACTGTGATTGTTTTTAATGGACTATTTGTGATTGTCTTTAGGTTGGATTTATTTTCGAATTCCAAGTCAGTCTTATCCCTCATTTATCTCTAAGACGAGTTTAGTTCATGCTTTCGTTCATTTACTTGTCGCTCTTGTTTATTCTAGGTGTTGATGATATGTAGTTGTCAATTTTTCGTGATGTTTCACTCTTTCATTGTCTTTCTTTCTTTTTATATCCCGTAGGCTTTGTTAGTCTGCTATTTCGTCTGGTCTTCCCATTTCTAAATATGTTCCTTTATTCGGTACTGCGTCAATTCCGAACAAATGAGAAAGTACTATATTTTCCATAAAGTTATTCGTCTTGGATTCGTTGTTTGCAAGGATTGGGTTTGAATGAATAATTCCATTATACCTGTATTAAAGATATGATTTTCATTCGCTTTAATTGATTTTTAGAGTTGTTATTCGTTGTGTTTTATTATATTTTTATTTAAATGTTTATTTAATCGTTTTTATGGTTCGGACTTTCCAATTTATTATCATGCATTTTGACATCCTTGGGTACTTACCCATGGATTGGTGTGTACTAATTGGGTTAGATACTCATGATCATACGTTTTCTATAATCCATACTAAAAACTTTAAGTAACGTGACCTTTCGTGTAGCCTCTAATCCCCAGATTTTTCACATTCATGATACATGTACATAAATTTTGAGTAGCCAATAGAAATAACTATCCTCTGCTTCTGTTAAACTGTAGACACACATGCATCGGTGTGTACAGAATTGGATTTACATATCAATAGTAATTGATGATTATTGATTTTTATTGAATTGTAGTATTATTCGCAGAAAATTTCTGGCAAACTGCTGGTTTTTGCAGATTCTCTTTTATAAATGGTTTTCTAAAGTAAATTTCTCTAATTTTTCAAATAATTTTTAATTCTTGATTTGGATTTCAGATTATTCTGTCAGATTCGACCAGCTCATGTGAAGGAATTTTATTCTACTGTGTTAGTGTTCTATTTCTATAATTCAAATGTTGCGTAATTTTTTATGTAAAATTTTATGAATGTATCTGTTTTATGCAATTTTATATCCTTATTTCATCTGGAATTATTTTTGCGATGATAAGTTCATATATTTTTAATTATAACTTAATAAATTTATACAATATTCAATTGGTTTTTGATTATTTTCGGCTCCCATGTATTTTATAGGCTAATGAACTTTGGATTTAATTTTTTGGATTGATTTTGTTATCTATTATTGTCCTAGTTGTTATAAAATAAATATTTTCGAGTTAAGTTTTTGGATTTTGTTTTTGAGGTTCATAAATTTACATTTTTGTAATTTTATCCAATTTTCATTTTTAATGTAAAAAATTTTAACTTTAGGATAATTTTATTTTAAATTACAAATTTTTATAGTTTTTAATTTAATTTTTAATATAGTTTGTTCCATTTCACAAATATAATTTTTATTTTTAAATTTTCTAATTTTATGTTTTTATCTAATTTTCCTTTAACCCTAATTAATTTTATTTCTAAAATAATGTTTATTTTAATAGATTTTAATTTCTAATTTTCCTAATTTAGTATTTTCCTTTTAACACAATTTTTGTTTTTATTAAGATCAAATTTTTTGATCTCGAAAATTCATTAATTTAGTGTTTTTCCACCAAAGCAATTTATAAAATCCCGACTGAGCCCCCATAAATCATGTTGTGGCACCACTAGGTCGACACAATATTTTATATATGTCCAGAGGATGAAGGTCACTAAAAATTTTAATAGTGATAAAACACTATATATCACTATGACCAGCTAATCTACTTATGGAGAAAAATGTTGTCAGAACAAAATCAATCTCCTTAATCTTAGCCACCCACCACCCACTACCTAAATAAGTAAATTTTTCAATTTAAATGTAAATAACACTGAAATTTTATGTGACTGCCTTTGTTAACTTGCACTGTGCATGCTCCAGGCATATGTGGTCTTTATGTTGAATTAATAATATTTATCTAAATAATAATAAAATTAATTAAAAATAATAATATTTTTCAAAATAATAATAATATTAATAATATTAATAATAATATTTATAATCACAACAAAGGAAAGGATACATTTATTAAACATCAAATTTTTTATACAATAACCAAGCTAAACAATGTTGACTACATGTTTGGGTCAATGGATTTTGAAACATAGTTTTATTATACACAATAGGTTTCCCCATTGTTTGTAGTTTTGATGTCAACAAAGCAGGGTAATAGAAACCCATTGAATCGAACACGAATACATTATCAGATTTCAGATATATAGCTATCCAATGTTCTCTACCAAGATGAGACGATTGACTATTGACGATTATGTCTTGATTATTGCTCAAATAAGGAATTTTTTAAGTAATTCTTTTTTGAAGTAATTTGAACTTCATTTTCAAATACTCCATATATTATAACATGCACAGGATCAGTAATGGCTTTCGCAAACTTTATATCCAGTCGTAAATTTCCATTTTGAGGTAATTGACTCTGATTTAAATCAAAATCGGGGGGTAAAGCAAATGTAAAAATTAAGTATTAGGTTTTAAATTTTTCCTAATGCTGGGGTACTACTCGGTTGACTTAAACCACTTCGATTTCCTCGTCTAAGGGATGATTGTCCATTCCACGTATTTTATCTGCCATTTTGTCAACCCAGAGCAGAACCCCGCACAATCCAGCTTCGTGGATGGGGATGCGGACGATCCTTCAGGTAGTAGCCGCCTATAGATAGACTTTACGGAGAGCCTTCGATTGCTCTTTTATTAGGCTGCGTTGGGATCGGCTCTCGGAGATTAGATCATCGCGACAATATTCGCTACGGTACAGCTTTTTTTGCACCTCCTTCATCTGTACTGGGCTAAACCATGTACCTTCCAGCTCGTCGATTTTTCTTTTATATCGACCGATCTGGGCTTGTAACTCTTTGATTATAGCGTTCTTGTCTGCGCAAGAAAAGCAGGGTCTGAGAGTAGATTTTGTACTTGGTAGCATTTCTGGTGGCTGCAACGAAGAGATAACGATAAACAGAATGAAACTAATTTTAAAAAGCCATTATTTCGACGCAACTATTCGCACATTTCATACCCTGCGCTTATACTATTCCGGCAAGAAAAGAAAACGGGTTGGCGGGCAGGAGAAAATTCCCCCCAGACGATCGATTCTTTATCTTTGTATATTATTTACTTACAGAAAACCGGTCGGCAACGTATGACATCGCCCCACAATTGTAATGATTTATTATCGAAAAAGAAAACCCTATAATTGTGTGAATATACTAATATCTAAATTTTTCTCAGAAATGTTACATCGTATTTAAGAACTCGCTAATTAGAAAAGGAAATGAGTCTAATTTAGTTAGAAAAATCCCTTTCCTCATTTTTGGAAAATTATCAAACATGAAGATTTAATAAATTACTCAATTTAATCAATTTTTATTAATAAATTCTTATAAATATTAAATTCAGAAATTCTAAAATTTGTACTTAAGACGTGTAATCGTACGCTATAAATTATCTATCGCATGCATCAAGATACCTTATCTACCGAGAATTGTATTAGAAATCTGAAATTGACATGTTTATATGATGGGATGATTTTTCTCACTAAAATTATCGGCTGGTGAACTCACCTACTGTTGTGTCAGATAGCTGAAAATTGTGACGAAGTGCTGGGTATGACATGTGGTAAGATTCCCTGATGATTATATTTGATAGCGATTTGGAGTAAGTGCGATTACGTTATCTCTGGTGTGGCTACATGTGGTTTTATTACTTGTATTCCTAAGGTGTGTACTCGTGTTTGTCTGCCCTATGAAATTCTAATCACTGGCGTTTCTGAATTGGATTTTTCATATGCTGTGTTCTCAATATCAATTAGATGTTATACTGAGCTGATTCTCCGTCGAACATGAAGATTGAAGCTTATTCCTATAACATGCGAACTCCCTCGTCTCTCGTGTTGGATATATTATATTGTTGATGATCCTACTAAACTATTCAGAGGATATTTATTAAGTTTGTCTTGGCGATAGCGAATTCGAACGAACAAATTTTATGCTCTGACCTATCTGCAGGTATTTCGAGAATATTCTTTCAATGTAACTAAATGAAAGATTATGCATATTGTCTCGTTACTTAAATGTGTCTAACGATATTATTATATTTTCCTATACAGTTATCATAATGCAAGAGTAAGTGTCCCAAAAACGGATTTGCTACTATAATCAAGAGGTGAATAACTATTTCGAACTGAGAAAATGATCTGAAAATAGATGATAGTTGATCTGCTAACGAAAACAAGAGATCTAGACATACGGTTGACGATAATAAGGTATTTCGAAGTATGACTACGATTTGTGGAATCCCTATAGATGTAAATTTTTTTGCATCCTCAATCACTGTGAATTATGACTACCTCTATGCTTTCGAATTTGAAGTTATTTTTCACCTTTTCTCCAACTGTTCTGTGTAAATTTTTGGCGCTCTTCGGTGACGGACCCGTGAGGAAGCCCCCACATTACGGCCCGAATCAACTGCGTGATTGAAAAGTTTCATGCCCACCGGCTGAGCACCCGAAGGCCCCTCACACCATGGCATGAAACCTCTCAACTCCACGTTCCTCATTGAAATTTTATCATAACAAATAAAATCATAAATATATATCATGAACATCTTAGTTACTATTATAATTTCAATTTAAACATTTTAAGTATTAGCATCATCTAAATTTATGGTTATCGAAAAAGATCAAATGAAGAGAAAATCGAAAAGTAAAATTTTTAATTTAATTATATACTAAATACTCAAAATTTACGTCATATACATAAACTAAACACATTCTTACTGAATTATTCTTAGAACGTTGATCTGAGGGCTGAGTCGAAATGAGCGGGTTGATTGTACTTCTTGAAATGTTCCGAATTTGTCTTTAATGCTTGTTGATCCTTGAATAGTCTGATTGTCCGTGAAGTGTTACCTACGAGTTTTTAGATTTAACCGTAATTGTAATGATTTTAGTGCCGGTTTATATACAAATTTTTCATGTATGCGGACTAATCAAAATTGAGTACCGCTTGATTTTCTAATTTAATTTAATTTTGTTGTTTTTTGGTTATTTTCCTTATTTTTATTATATTTTTTATTTGTTTCTTTAATTTTTTTATTAACTGCTGAATTCTACGTCATTTTAAACATTATTGTATTTTTTCTTATTTTAATTTCTTATTTTTATTCTTTGTTTTAATTCTTATGTCTTAATTTATTATTTCTTTTGTATCCTGATTCTGGTTTATTTTAAAATTTTTTGTTTATTTTTATTTATTTAAATCTTACCTATCCTATTTTCTAGTCATGCTTTCAACTCAGCCCAACACTAAGTTATTCCACAATTAAAATTTTTATCTAAATAACCCAGATTTCTAACAATACTCTGCATATGTAGCACAGTAATTATTATTTTGAATATAAGTTTCTCTTTAATCAGTATTTTTCGACAAAGTCAATGATATAAGACCAAAGTTTTTGAAAATTGAGCTGGAAGCAGTATATGATCCATTATATTGTGTTTCACTTTGAAATGTAATCAGAATAATATTAGGCATTCTTCTGTTACCAAATATTTGTTCTTTATAGAATCATGAAGCATCTTTAGCAATAGCGAATTGCGCAATTTCCTGTTTTTAATGGGTAAATTTTCTGAATTAAGACCCAATTGATGACCCGCTAATACTGAGGGGTCCACTCGAATTCTTCTCACCAATAATTTTGCATAAACTAATTGACATATTGGTGAACCTGTGCCAGTTAGTGATAATGCAGAATCGGACCTTTTCAGTCTAATATGTACATTAACTCCCAGCAGTAAATATTTCGGTTGATCCATAAAATTGAGTTGTAATGATAAGCACATGGTGGAAAACTCGGAACTCTTTTCTTTAATTTTTCCACTCCACCGAAACCTGACTCGTCTTCTAGGTTTGTCCATATCTTCACCATTACAACAAGATTTAAATTTAATGTCGGGTAATGAAGTATTAGCACCTATTGTTTATGATTGATTTTCTACAACTTCACCTAATAATGACAATGTCAGAGGTATCAATGCACCAATAAATTTTGAATGAGTCATGTGTCCTTGAGAATGATCTTGAATGAGTCATACGACCTTGAAAAAATAATATTTTGAAAAATAATTATATTACCTTGAAAAAAATGATCATCAATTGTTAATAACTCTAAAACTACTAATGATACGTAAGATATCTATAGTTCATTCAAAATGTCTTACACTAAGCTTTAAAATAAGCCATGGTTCAATAAATTCCGTTGGCAGGAACTCTGAAAATTTTAAAAAATTGTCTTTGTCCACGCGGGCTCATGTAATTTTTAAAAAAATTTATTTTGCCCGGGGGAGAGGGTATAGGGGCTTTGTCCCGCGGGTTCAAATCTTTCTACTGACGTATCTGGAGATTCAGGTGAACGCTCATTGGTTTACCGTTGATTCTGACTACAATGTAGGCTGTTGGCCAATTTCGGCTACCCAAAAGAAGGATTCAGTTATGTGGACGATTGTGACGAGTAATTGAAGATTCGGAACGGTATGAATTTCCAAAATATTTCCGACCAACTAACTTTCAGATTCGTATATCAGAGTCAACGACAATTTTCCCTGTGGTGACAGACTGGTGGAGAAACCTCCACTTTACAGCCCGATCAATCCGCATAACACTGAAACTCCAGCCGACCTACTCATCAGAGTAACAATCAATGTCACTCAAGCTGTGGCCTACTGAGTTCCATTCCCATGATATTCTATCAAATATGTATATAATTACGAAAACTCATTTTCAGATGCTTACTGCTAAAATCATTATAATAAATTTGAATCCATTATGAAAAATGTAACTATTACTATTTGTACTATCTAACGATAAAAATGATTTACTGAAATTTTCTTTAACTAGCAAAAAGAGCAAGCCGAACGACATATTTGTGAAAACCTTTTAATAAGATGATTACATTACAAGCATATAAAAGTATTAAAATATACTGAGTACGACAAAAATAGCAATCAAAATTACTGATGATTAAATGAATTCAGGTGGAGGAAGGATTGGTATGAAACCTTAGGCCTACCTCTAACCAGGGTAGTAATAAAACATTACTACAGTGGTGATTCCCATCCCTATATGCATTATCAACGTACTAATCTATTAGTTTAGTAAATACATGTACAACGCGCTAAAATGTAAGTAATTTTGGGTTGATTTACTTAGCGAGTTTATTTTCTTCCGTAAATATAGTGACTTTTATTGACTTGAGGAATTAGAACAGAAAATTATTAGGTATAAATATTTTTTAACCCATTTTTATTCAAACACTTAGGTGAAACAGAAAATAAGGTGCCGTTACATGTGATCAATTGAATTTTACACAGATACGTTTGATTTAGTTTCTATGATACAACCTTTGGTGACTAAAAACATAAATTATTACTAGAAGAATGTTTAACACGTATTAAAAATTTGATTTATATATTAATATATACATAAGAAACTAAAAACATATTAAGTATATTAATACTTACTAAAGCCAAATTCAACTGGAGGACAATTGAATACAAAATTAATTGATTTGTCATCGCATATTTATGTCATTCATCAGAAATTAATTCATAAACATTTATACAATACCAAAATGTAATATAATGTAAGATGTCTTGATATAAAGTATGAATTTAAAAACATAAATTTAAACACATAATATACTAATTTTAAATAAGTTATGTAAAATTTTTTACAATATTTAAATTGAAAAAATAGCCTTATATGAAATAACGCTGAGAAAAATAAAATTTTTAAAAATTCTATTTTTTTGCGTTTAGCTTCAATAATGAAGATTTTTAATGTTTATTAATATTTTCACCAAGTAAGGAAATCAAAATTATGTAAAACAATAAATTTTATGTTTGATTACTGTTTCAATGTTACTTTTGAAAATTAATTATTAATTTTGTAACCATAGAACAGAGATGGATAAATCTTCATGATGACTTGTGCTTGTGCGATGGAACATTATCTGTCTAGTATTTTAAAGGGTGAGATATGGTGTCCTGATACTAATGTATGGTATTCTTAATCAAAGGTTATACTATTCAAAGTAAAGAAAGCCAATTGGAATGTTCTTTACTCAAATAAAGGGATTATGAAATTTACTTTCACAAAAAATTGTATTATGTGTAAATATAATACACTACTGAGTTTCTAACGGTGTATTCGACAATTACTGCTGATATGCATGTTTATTCAAAGGATCCCAAAATAATGTTTTAAATTGAAGCACTTGTTTCTTATTTTAAAATGTATTCTTATCATTAGTTCTACTATCATTAAGTTCTTTAAAGAAAAACATTAATTTTCAATTTGAAATAAAACTAAGATTTTATTGTTCTTCATTTAGCCTAATTAAATTCTAAACCAATACTTCTAAACTTCGAATATCTCAGCATTTCATTCAGACAAGCGTTTAGATTTGTAAGAAAAATTTTATACAATACCGAAATTAATAACATCTATTATTGTATTTAATGTACGAAATTTAAACCTGTTAATTAAGGAATAAAATATTCAAACGCTTCATTTTATTTTCTTATAATTACTTGTAAATTAATTTTAATCATTTAAAAATATTCTCCAATATGGACTGCGTTTTATCAACTGACAGAAATTTTTAATTTATTGATTTTTTGTACTTACTTACCTTTACTAACTGGAGTGGCGACTGAAATGGCATTACTTAAGTGAAACTATTAACATAATCTATTTCGGAAGACTTGAATGGTTCAGGTCATGTCAGTGATCACGAATCTTATAAAAGTTGATGTAATTATCGTATTTATATTTTCATTGATTTTCTACGTATAATTTTACTGTCGCATGTTATTTTCTGAAGCTTTTGCGAGTTTTGTAATTTTGTAGCCAACTAAATTTCTCAGTTTATAGATAGTGTTGCGAATGTCACCATTCATTTGTCACGGTTGTTGTCCCCTTCAAATGAAAGAAATATTCTGTAAGATTTGAAATATATATCACAAAATAATTTAAGTAATAAATTAATTTAATTTTAAAAGATTCTAAAGTTAAATCAAGTGCAAAATATTTTCAAATAATCTAGTGTCCGTTCTGTGTGATAAGCAAATGATGCGTTGTATTAAGGTGTTTTACTCAAAGGACACCAAAATGACCATGCGAAGACTTATAAATATGAAAACAGGAAAATAAATTTATCACAAATATCTTTTATTATTTAAATGTTTATGACTGTTATGTAGTCGATTTTTCCCTGAACACGTTCATGACTATTTTACCTTTCCATTCGTGTATTCATGGCAGCAACCATATTGGTAATGTACACATTTGTTTAGAGTCAATGAGCAGGTAAGCTCTACTACTAGGACTATTCTTCATTGCACTCTCATTTCGGATTTATAACTGTCGACAGAAGGAAAAAATATGCTCTTAGATTTAATTAAAAGATTTCTGATCCAGCGATTATCACCCCGAGAGTAAGTGCTATATAATTGACTGACAGCTGCTGCCTTCTTCATTCGCTGGTTAGCATTGCGCAGGGCCCACCGTAGGTGCTTGCATTTCGGTTTCTGGATCGGAACGGATGCCGGAATGGTTGTGGTGCAGAGATCGATGAGGGAT
The DNA here is from genome assembly GCA_959609185.1 of Schmidtea polychroa. Classification (NCBI taxonomy): domain Eukaryota; kingdom Metazoa; phylum Platyhelminthes; order Tricladida; family Dugesiidae; genus Schmidtea; species Schmidtea polychroa. Next base: position 21,843 of record CAUHTR010000667.1, on the reverse strand, counting down.
GACTCAGAAGCAACCGTTGCCGATGTAGTAGAACGATCCACTGACGGAGAGATTATGGCTTTAAGGCATCTGACGAAAGGATTATTGAGTTGGATCGGCTAGGTATCGGTGAGATGATATGCCAGAATTACTTGGCTCATTTAGCTGAGGGAAGATGCTGGATCCTCGCATGCAGCTCAGTTTTCGTATTAACCTAATACGGAACATTAGTCTGAACCATATCTCCCTCGAGGTGATCGACTTTAGCTTCTAAAAGTCTTACCTTTGCTAGTTTCATACCAATAGTTTCGTTCTAGTCTAAACATGAAAAATCATGGCTTTAGTATTATCGGGTTGCTGTTTATAGTTTTCTTTAATGATGATAAAAAGGTTTAATTAACATCACTGGATTTCTATGATAATGTCTATATTTGTTGAGAGAAAAACCATAGATAGGGATGTTGAAATTAAACACTGCGGGAGGGAAGAAACCAAGCCCAGTGATGACGACAAAGATGACTATTATATCAATGTTATGAAAATACAGTAATATTCAAGTTGATGTCAAAAATGAATGATGTCATTAATAATAACATTAACAACAAAATGGGTATAATTATAACAATGATATTAACCACAAAATCGATAGCTACCATAAGAATAATTAGAGGATTAATAATATTAATATAATAATAAGAGTAACCATAATAACCGCATTATAAATAATTGTTATCTATAGTTTCAAAGGAAAAATAAGGGCACCCATAATCCAATCTAAATGAATTGTGACAATAATGGTGATGATAACGATAATAATAAAACGCCATCGTGGTTATGGGCAATGAAAGGTTATGAAAAATAGTAATATCTCTAATAATCTCTAATATCTCATGTAGTAATATTTCTAATAATCCCCTTAATAGCTATGACAGTGTTGGGTAGTCGACTAAGTCAACAAGCGCTCACTCGTTGCCAATGGATGACGGTCAAATTAAAAACGAACATACGCTATTAGTCGACCGCAAATCAAGAACCCACATGACTATTTTCTCACCATGACACCCATGATTTGCATCATCTTAGTGCTGTGCCATGATGGCGGGATAAAATGAAGCAGGTGAGCCCCTGCCTTAGGACTACTTCTTCATCCTATCTCGACTTTTCCGCTTCCTGGTGCGTCACTGCATCTTCATCACTTCAATATTTAGATAATATCAGTCATAATTATAAAATAAATTTTCCTGTGGTGACAGATCAGTAGAGAAGACCCCACAAGATGACCCGATCAATTTCACTACGACCCTGAAGTGCCATTCAACCTACTGGCAGGAGGAACAACTAGTGTCCCTCGAGCTGTGGCCTTCCGGACTCCAGTGCCGTTGTTTATAAATAAAACAAATGTTAAAAATAAAATGATTGTCATCAATTAAAAACTACTTTTTATAAATATATTCAAAGGAATATGGTTAACAAAAAATTCAAAACATAATTCATTCCATTACTAAATTTTATTAAACATTTTACTTTTTTTAATATCGTAAATTAATAAAAGAGGAAAACGAACTAGTTACAGTTTAACGTTTCAGCATTATAATATATTCTAAATAGAAGTATCAACATTATCAATAATTACCAAGAATTCCTTCGGTTTATTTCTTGATTGAAAATTTCTATTTAGTTTCCCGAGTGATCTGCGGTTCGATTACGTTCTATTATCGTTAGTGTTGTTGAAACTTGGCTAGTGCTTTTTCCTCTGATGCTCTTAGAATATGTTGAAATCTGGTGCTTGGATATCTAATAATTTGTAAAATTGACATTTAAATTTTGATTCATGTATCTTACTTATATAGGCTATTGTTGAATTTGTGGACCAATCAAAATCAAGGTACCGCAAATATTAATTAATTTAATTAGAATTTATGTATTTTGTTAATTTTTCTTGTTTTTTAGGTTTTTCTTAAAATTATATTAATTTTTCTAAATCTTTCCTATTAACTGTATATATTTAGTGTTGTTTTTCTTCTTTTATCGGTATTTAATGTTTTTGATTCTTTTAATTTATTGTTTTAATTCTATGTTTTATTTTTCATATATTTTGTTTAATTAATATATTTATTTTATATTTATTTTTAAGTTGTTTTTTTGATTTTTGTGGTACTTTTTGTTGTTTCCTATTGTTTTTTTCTCTTTTTTTAATTGTTTATGTTATTTCATATTTTATTTTTGTCTTACCTCTCAGCCCAACAACAGTAATAATAATAATACAGGGTTTTCCTAAATGTTTATCATCTTTATCAAAATGTTTAATCATTAAATTTTGTTAAGAGATCAAACTTTTATAAGACTAATATTTGGGTCACAGAATATTATAGCTATCGCAATAAAAACATAATTTTTAAAAAAAAATATAAAATAATATTATTTTTAATGTAAAATTAAACTAAAAGTAGAAATTATAAATATGTATAAATATGTATTATAAATGTATTATAAATAAACTTTTCAACTTTATTTCATGCCATTTAGAGTAACAGCACAACTTATCACGCGCTCAAAACGAGCACTATTTTGTTTAATTTTACGTTTAAAAAAATATTATTTTATATTTTTCACTTTAAAAAATTATTATAAGATAACGCGAATCAAACATTCTTTTCGCGATATATTTCAACAGTTTTCCTGTCATCATCAAGTTGGATATAATAACTAAATAAATATTAAGAATTTTAGACAAATTTATTAATTATATATAAAAATTTTTTTATTTAATAAAAACATCTAATTATTTTTAAAAATTATAATTAAATTATTTTTTAAATTTTTTAGCATTCAGAATTTAATTTAATAATTTAAAAATTTTATTAATTATTTAATTTAACACAACAATCAATACATACAATATACAAAATATTATTTAAAAACATTTAAAACACAAGTATTCACTGCATTCTGCACATTAATTTTCGGATTCAATGACTCAATATTAATATAATAATAAGAGTAACCATAATAACCGCATTATTAATAAAATGATTTAATTATAATTTTTAAAAATAATTAAATGTTTTTATTAAATAAAAGATTTTTTTTATATAATTAATAAATTTGTTTAAAATCCTTAATATTTATTTAGTTATTATATCCAACCTGATGATGACAGGAAAACTGTCGAAATATATCGTGAAAAGAATGTTTGATTGGCGTTATCTTATAATTAAATCATTGCCATGTATGTTTAACTATTTAATTAATTAACTTAATTAAATTCGCACAGTAGATATATAATACTTATATTACAATTACAATTTAAATATTTTTATTATTTTGTATTTAAAACATTTCCAAATATTAAAATTTAAAAATTATTGCAGCTTGTGAATATTTACTGCAATACCGTATACTTTCCAGAGACTTCGTTACAATATAACACGATCACGAAGATATACATACTTATACATGTTTAAACAAAATTTCTTTATAAACTATAGGTCAGGAGCACAGACTATTGACATGTTTGCATAAATTACAATGTTGAAATGGAACAAAATAATTTGTTTTTAAATTTTGATATTTATTATATCAGGCATAAAATTACATTAAGTGTGGAATTTGATGGTTGATTGAAGATCAAAACACTGTCCTTGATATATATTTAGTTTTGAAATAAATGTCATTTTAAATAATAATTATTAATAGTATTATTATTATTATTATTATTATTATTATTATTATTATTATTATTATTATTATTATTATTATTATTATTATTATTATTATTATTATTATTATTATTATTATTATTATTATTATTATTATTATTATTATTTTTATTATCGTTTTTAAAATTTTTAATTATTATTTTTTTAGAAAAAGAAATGCAATTCTTTTATTTAAATTTCTACTTTTCGCAAAGTCTTATCTAATTTAAAATATCGGATTCGTTCAGGAATGAAAGCGAACATGCAAAGAATATAAAACAGATAACACGTTGACAGCTCGTTGCGCATATATATGATCTACGCGGTGGATCAAGAGTATTACAATGATAAAAAGGGCCTGTGGAAATGAAATACGCTAGAAGAATTGAAATTTTCCAATTCCCTTGAGGTCAAGACAAATTTAAAAATTGTAAAACTTTTTTTATTAAAATAATTCAGATTTTTTAATCTATTTACAAATAAACTTTTATAAATCATCTCCAGAGTTATTAATAGTGATGATCTCGTTGTGATGGTTTGATGAAAAGATTGGGTTTCGATCACTAGTGAGATCTGAATCACGATTTACTGTACAGACAGAAGAGTTAATGAAAAGCGGGGCTTCGTACAAGTCAGTCCTGTCATAGCTGAAGGACACTGGCTGACAATGATGGGATCTATGGGCAACTGGAACAAGCATGTAACTTGAACAATCAACGGGATTAATATTTGAAGATGTCAAAAGATTCATTTGTTGTTGTCGACTCATTGTATTGACATTGACCGGTCTTGGTGATAATCTTTGACAGCGATTAATATCTCTAATAATTTTCTGCCGGTAGCATAGCAGCATGAATATGGCAGTTGCTAGTAGAACAATTCCTCCGATTATCATAGAGATAATAGCCAATTTCAATTTGGTCACACACCAGAAATAATGACATTCTGATAGACCTATATACAAAATATAATTATATATTATGAAAGTGCGCTTTATACTATTAAGTCAATACATTATCCATTTAAATAGATATTTATATTTATAATCCAGAAGAGCTTTCATAAAAAATGGTCAAAATTACATAAAGAGCTCAGTAAAACCATTTAACTTTTTCACCAATGACCGACTATTTGCAATTTTGGTTTTCGTTATTCTAATAAATAAATATATATATCGTAGGCAAATGGTAATTTTAGGAAAATAACATTTGGCTAGGCAAATGCCATTTGCCTGGTCAAATAGCTTTAGCTATTATTTCATTTGGGGGGTTTGGGGTGTGTGGTGTTGAATGTACGTGTACCCTTGTGACCCGTACCCCTAGGGGGACAAATTATGGAAATGAAATAATAGCTAAAGCTGGCATTTTGCCTAGCCAAATGTTATTTTCCTAAAATTACCATTTGCCTACGACTAGCCAAATGCTATTTTCCTAAAATTACCATTTGCATACGACATATATACTAATAAGTATAATTGAATTTATTGACATAAAGTTTTATGAAAATAACAAAAATGAAATTAAAAGTAATAAACAAGGAAATATTTGAAGAAAATTATGACAATTCTGTTTAATACTTAATTATAATTTTTAAAAATAATTAAATGTTTTTATTAAATAAAAGAGTTTTTTATATAATTAATAAATTTGTTTAAAATCCTTAATATTTCACATCAGCACCAAAAGTATGCCTTTTATGGATGGTTTCAAACTACGATCAAAACTGAAATTTATCAGTGATCACCCAAGAAAAATTACCCTGGATATATAATTTCCTTCCTAGGAGGCATAACTTTCTGTATATTATTATATATACCGAGACAATATAATAACGTAAAAAAATAATGTACATATTATGACATACCAAGCATATTAATTGTGTAAAAAACGTAATAAAAACGTAATTTATGTATTAATAATGTCATCATAATATTACATTTTTTAAATTATGATGTACATGATTTGAGTAGTAATTTTTATATTGTCATCATTACAATGTTGAATTCTTTCTCTTCAAATGGGTCGAAGGTTCTTATCAAAGGTAAATTTTTGATTGTTAAGACTATTGCTACTAAAAATGATGTTACTTGTGAAAACGCCTTATAAAGCTTCAGATACGAACATATATATGTTACGTCACTCTGCAAAACAATGAAATTTTAAAACAATTGAACAATTTCCCGGGTAAAATAAATAATTGTTAAAGCTGAATTTTGCGAATTTAGTTGAGATTAATTTTAATTTAATATAAACTAGCCTGACAGATATGCGCCAATATTCACAAGGAGTTACTATTTTATTCTTTAATTTTATTCTTTTCACTGATTACTGCAAATAATGAAATACATATTAAAACATGTTTTAGAATTAATTAATCGTATACTGACTAATTATATTTTTATCATAAAACTGGAATTCAGCACGACTGGGAATACACTATATTATAAATTATAAATGATAATTTAATGGAATTCAATCATTATGAGTAATTGTGAGAATAATTATTATTTTTTATAATTAAAAAAAAGTTAAATAGAAGTAATTAAATAAAATTTAAATTTAAAAAATAAATGATTCAATTGACCTATATTTGATCTGGACATATTTCATGACATTGTGATGATCTTGGAAGTGCGTTGGAGTCCTTACTACATACTACTAAAGGTAAAGGAAAACGAAAAGATATAATCAGAAGATACTTAGCAAAGTAGAAAGAGAATTAATCAGATACAAAGGAGTTAGTCAAAAGGGAAGCTAGTGAATAAAAAGCTGAATAGATTAAGTCAAGGCATCAACACCGAGTGGAGGAGCGGTCGAACTCATAAAACTTTGGTTATTGATTATTTTGTGTCGAGATAGATATTTTTGTTATTCAATATACGTTAGGTAGTTTGTTGTTTGTTAGTCACGATCAAAGAGATACGCGGAGTCAGAGGATACCGACTTAAAATATTAAAACCCAACAATATAAATAATCATAATAATAATATAATAATCATAACAACAATAATTAATGAAATAATTATTTAATTGCTAGAAAGGTCTCCTAAACATACGTTTTACAATTAAATCTATAGTATCTATAGTTTTTTCTATCATGCACGACGATACCAGTTAAACTGTCGAAATAAAGTGTAAAGCTCATGTTTTAGTGGAATTTCCTAATAAATAGTAATAATAATAATGATTTATTGTTCATTTCGTTATAATTTTACACTTAGTCCAAATAAAGAAAACAAATGAAAATTCCAAATGATCCAATTATATTATATTCTGTAGTTTACTTTTCACGCTTTAACTTTTTAGTATCAACATAATTTTTCAAAGTCATACTAAAAGTACAACATTTCTCGTGTTTGCAAGATCACAAGGTCATACCTGTGGTATATATACATCATTTTCTACTATATACTATAAAAAGCTGAGTAAACTTGTTGAAACAGATTCTTATTAGCTTTTAGACAATGTAATAAAAGTCTGAGTATGGTGATCGTAGGTAAAGTATTTCAAATTCCCAACCGAAAAATTAAAGCCTTTAAAGCAAAATGGTTAATCAGAATTGTTTTTTTAATTTCTCAATTATTTCGAAAAGAATCGAATAGAAAATTTTAAGATTAAATAAATTATATTAAAACTTAGACACTCTTTGGAAGAGTGAATGACGAGAACAAATAACGTCCTTGTATATTGTGAGGTGTTTTTAGCTGAGAATTAAATATTTCAATGATTTATTAAGATTAAAATGATAAATAACGCTCTTTAAAATAAGTTTTAAAATAATTTTTTGATTAAAAAGAGATTTTGTTAAAGATAAATTTTAAATAATTAAGTTTTTAAAATGAATTTTAATAGTAAATAATTTTTAAATAAATACATTTTAAATAAATAATAAATTGTTTTGAAAATTTTTTATTCAGCCAAGTGTGCCGTGGCTCAAAAAAGTTTGGTCTACACTGAACTAGAGTAACTTGAAATATTATAATACAATAATACTGTTTATCGCTATTTTCTAAATTATTTGAAGTACATATTTTCATTAACATTATAGTTAAAACCAGGCGCATTGGGTCAATATGTAAATATATTTGAAATTAAATAAATATCAAACATAATCCACTCTTTATGTACGACCTTTCCAGAGGTATCATTATGATTTTATACAATTTATAAATGGATGGTTTATAACTTTTTTAAAAGAAAATTACATTTTCCTGGTAATTATATCATCCTTTGACTAAATTTAATTTCTTTAGACATTATCTAGAGATAATAATGATAAGGACAAAAAAGTAATAAGGTATTGAAATATTATTTATAAATAAAACAACTCTTATAGGCAGAAAAGTGATAAATATTTCAGTTATTGAAAAATGCAAATCAAATGTAAAGTAATCATTTATAATCATAATAATAATAGTAATAATAATAATAATAAAAAAATAATAATAATAATAATAATAATAATAATAATAATAATAATAATAATAATAATAATAATAATAATAATAATAATAAAACTCAGTCTGGGAAAACTGACATTCGTTTAAAATGCATTCAATTGTCAATAAAGCTTACAAAATATATTATCGAGAGAAATTTGATTTTTCATTTTATATAATAAATTTTCAACTTAAATGAAAAACACAGCCTAAAGCCAACATGCGTTCTGTAATAAAGCATTAGAAAAGTGACATTAATCTAAACTAAAAATTTATAAACACAAAAGAATGAAATTAAACTACCAATGAAAACATTTCATGTAAATTAATACAAAAACAAATATAAACTTTGTTTAAGTTAAAATGTAAAACAAATAATTAATTTATCAACTGACTCGTACTCCCTGGACACTTATATACAATTTCTCACGACAATTCCATCAGTTAATTCCATTTAATGAAAACATGTACCTACATCCAATTTTTGCACTATGTATCTGATTAAGATTAATTTGATACGCGATTATTATATTTTCTATTTTGTTGATTATTATACATCTATCCCTCGCTTAACGAAATTAATTAGTTAACCGAGACTTTAGTTTAATTTTAGAATAATGTAAAAATAATTTTCGTTAAATGAGGGATGTATGTAATCAATTAGTTTTTTTCGCGTTTTCACCTCTTAAATCCACTTTAGAAATTCCTCCACTATTTAACTCGACATGATTGAGAATAAGGTCATTTATATTATTAGAATTATTCACATAATAAATATGCAGGTTATTTCAATTCGCAAACCACAAAGAATTACAATGTAATTTAAAATATACGATTCATCTAAAATAAACCTTTGTAAGGGCTTCAAATCATTGTCGAATTTTAACTTTTCTGCAGAAATATATATAATTTTTAATTATTACCTATTTCTGGTTTACTTCTGAAAAATGTTTATTTTTTAACTCACAATTTAATTAATCACTTTACAACTAATTTTAAATTAATTGATAATACCTTTTATAAAGATTTTTAATTTTTAATTAATGTTCAAACGAATTGTATACTCTAACATAATAACAATTATATTCATAAGTAATTAAATAAACATGACAATGATTTATTTATTAAAATGCGCCGTTTTACGATATATTTCAATAGTTTTCCTATAACTATCACGTGGGATCGAAAAAGCTCTAGAAATTATATTTAATTAGCAAATACGAAAACTTTATTGATTTTAAATTTCATTTTAATAATCATTTGTTTTTTAATTTAGAATATTTTGAATAAATATATTTAAAAATTTCTAAAATATTTTATTATAATTTTTATAATTTTAAAATTTTTAGTTAAAAAACAATTTATAAATTTGAACAAAATTTAAAATTGAAATTAAAATCATTTAACTTAATAATTAAATACATTTGAAAACAACATACCCACAATTTCAAAGAATTTTGCACATTAACTTACTGATTCAATGATCTAAACATATTACACGTTACCAATTATTATTAAAATATTTTAACAAAATTTTAAAATCAGAAATGCCTATTTTAGTCACATAGCCTTATTGTGATCACTAATATCGGTCAAACTTTTCATCGACTATGTTCAATCACTCAAGTACAAAGATGACGGGAAATTTCTTCAATTTATGTGTCATTGTATCCATTAAATGTAAATTGATAGATGAGATCCGAATATAACCCAAACGGAGTTTCAACCTTATTATTAAACATGTTGCGTATCCTACACGAATTAGAGACGATCATATGATTCAAATTCCAAAATACTTGTTTATCTTTTTCTTATAATCTGTAAAAAATTCATTGTATGGCAGTACCAACCTCAATTTAGACTCACCGCCCTTACTCGTTACTTTTATTGTTACTTACTTTACTGTTGTGGTTAGTTGGTTGTCGGTGGTTTATCAAATAAATAACTAATATCTGACTCCGAGCGTGTTTTATTCAACAACAATAACTAATTCAAACAATATAATTTTATTGAATACCACAAATGGTTATAACGATTACAATGAAACCAATTACTCAATGTAACTCAAACGTATTCGGGTGCTTATTACAACCCTTCGGGAGAAATAGCACTTTGGAAACACTTTTATTATACTGCCCCTAACAGCTGCTAGTGGCTGACACCTCGCACAATTGATTCAGTCGCTTTCCTGCATTGACTTAGGACTTTAATAATTATCGCTTGTTAATATGATTTTCACTAGCTTATCGATTCATTATCCGTCTTCTATTTCTCTTTAGCTGTTTGGTTTTATTTTTTTTAAATACGGTTTCGATTTCACTCTTCTCTTTTCAAATTCTCAATTTCCCGTCTTCTAAATCTTCTCTCTAATTTTTCTTCTCCAAATAAATTTTCTCCTGTCTTTTGTAATTAGTGTCTTTTGTCCTATCTTGTTTTCCAGCATATTCCTTTGGACATTCCTAATTCCCGCATTATCTCTGAATTCTGTCAAGATTTATCATTTTATTTAATTTTCCTCCTTTTTATTTTTCCGGCTGTGTTCTAGTGATTTATTCACTATCTCGTGTAATTCTTAAGATAAGTGATTTCCATTCCCAAATTGTTTTTGTCTTCATTTTCATTTGCACTTATTAATTAAAAACGACCTTATCACTTTTCATTTTTCGATTTCATTGATTTATTACTACATCTTTTTCCTTTCCCAATTTCTTCGCTTCATTCATTTTTCCGAATTTGAGAGTATAACATCATTTATCGTGACCATTTTCCCCCGATCATTATTTATTCATTTAGGAACATTATTTAATTTTTTGCTATTCAGTTATCCTCAACATTACCTTTCGCATTACACATATTAGCCAAATTACATCCAAACATTATCAAAAATGGAGTTTTATGATTCTTAATAAATTTATCAACAGCATCTTTTATTATCATTAATAAAAAATGATTTTGAATATCCATTTTTATCACCTATTCATCCAATTAATAAACACTTTTTACTGAATATGCACAAGTAGATAAAAATCATGAACGATAAATCAATCCCTTTGTATTATTTTCACAAAATCCCTTTGGATAAGTATATAGACCAGGACAAAAATTGGAAACAATTTATGTTCAATTACAAAGTACACTTGAAATATTTACTAAAATAATTTCAATTAAAATAATTACTTACCTAGAAAATTTAGTAATAATACTCATTGGTAAATCATAACTTTTAAATAAAAAGGTTTTATAAACATATTTTACTTGTTCCAGTTTTTTATCTTTCAATCGGTGAACGACGAACGGAAAACTAAAATTGCTTAGATTTTATTAAATAAACATTTCGTCACTAATATTGGGGTTTGAAAAACAAATTTCAGTTTCAAAACACTGTGACATTTGTATCGAGAAACATTTTTATTTCAGGTTTTTGCTTACAAATGTAACTTAACAATACTATTCTGCTTTTTGAAGAAAAAACCTCATAATCATTGTAACAGTTATTATTATTATTATTATTATTATTATTATTATTATTATTATTATTATTATTATTATTATTATTATTATTATTATTATTATTATTATTATTATTATTATTATTATTATTATTATTATTATTATTATCCGAATAAAATTATTTTTATGATTTATTATCCGGTTAATAAATGTTAGGTCTCTTTAATATTGATATTATTTTGTTGTAATTAAAATAATTTAAATAAAGTCGTGAATACGATAGAGTACATAACATCTACCAAAAATGGTAAACATTCTGACTTAATCAAATTAATTTTCTTATTATTGTAATATTAGTAATAATAACTATTACTATTATGACATACATTTGGGTCTAAAGTTTATAAGTATTTTGATAGCAACACGAACAATTTTAATATCAGGAATTAATAAAAGATATTTATGTATTATTCGAGTCTAAAATTCGAGTCTAGAATTCTAAAAATGCAAAAATCAAAATATCACGCTAAGACGTTGGAAAAATCAATACTTTTCGGGGAAAAGGTTGAGTCAGATGGTAAATAAAAAGTAAATTGAACCGAATACTTTTTAATCGATGCCGAAAAATTGTAAAAATACTTATTAATTTAAAATATTTTTAAAAATGCAGGAATGATTGTTGGTATTGGTTGCAGAATTGTAATGTCTAATGTTGAAACATTGTATAAAGCATAAATAAACTTAATGAAATTTGCCCGTTATAAGTCAACAGAGAGAATAATGCGCACCAGATTCATATTTGTTAAGTTGAGAATTTTGTTAAGTATATAAAATATTATTCGTTATTAGGGAAAGTTAACCCTTGCCAGTCATTCAAAGATTCAATAATTGGAATTTATAGTGAAAAAGATTGTCAAATTTACTCAGAATTTGTGTATTTTTTCGTGAAATTGAAATCTTTTATTTGTTGGCTATTGTGCTAATAATAAGCAAAACCAGAATCCTAATACTAATGAAACTTTCAGAAACTCAAAAATTACACTAAAAGTATTAAATATATTCTTAATTAAAATATTGAATAATTGCCGATCTTTATTCTCTAAATCATTTCAGCTGAAATATTTTATACAAATTCAATTTTAATTAATTAGTTATTTTTGTTATTTGTTGACATAAATTTCCACTACAACCTTTTCCATTTCTAACTAATACCATATTATAACCCTGACGCAAATTTGTGATTATCCATACCAATTTTACTTGATTCATTGTTTCGTAACATAAAACATGATTTTTAAAAATAAATATGTTGAATGATTAATGTAAATAAAAGCAAAATAATATTATTTAATTTGCAGGAAAGCAAAGAAATGATGGATTTATTCCGTTTGGATATTTTAATCCATTCAACTGACTTTAACGTAGAAATACACCTCGGTGTATCAAACACGTTTATGTTTATATTTCCTAAATGAGGTAAAAATGCAAATAATTTTTATTGTATTAATTACATTTTTGCGTAATTTTGAAACAATAGTTAAGATAATAATATAAAAAATAAACTATTAATAGACTGAAATGTATTATTTTATTGTTACATCATTAAAATATTTTAACCTTTTTATCATTGCTCTATATTCATTGTCATTCACAATTTTCATTTTCTTAATTTCTTTTAGACTATTGATCACTATTTTGTTACATTATCTGACAAGAAACGAAAATAAAGAAAATCGTGAATATTTTATTTTATTGTAATATTTGAATAAAATTATTTAAATATTATAAAGATTAATATCACTACAATCTCATATTAATCTACGACAATTATAAAATTAAAAGTGTATTTATTGGTGACCATATTTGAATTTTAAACAATTTAATGATAATTTAAGTCTTTTGCTGCAAATAATAAATTTAATACAAATGAAAAAAAATTCGACTATAAAATAGTTCTTGTCAATTTCATGGAATTTGGTTTCTTCTATTTTTAAAATGCTTTTTAATAATCTCTTTTATTTCCTTTTTTTATTTTTCATTGGTTAAAAAGTAATAATAAAATTTTTTCCTGAAGAATATAAAATTTAAAATTTTTGTTAATTAAATATTCTCTAAAATTAAAAACGAAACACTAAAAAATTTAAAAATTTTTAAAGCTTCTAAATTAGCTCATAGAAACCTATTTTAAAAAATAATATTTTAAAATATTTATAAAATATAGTTTCTAATAACTATTTATATACGCAATTTAAATATTTTTAAAAAATATTTCTATTTTGATTTTTATTCCTAATGATCTTTTAAAAGTATATTTGATCTATTTATCTATATAGTTTTATATTTTAAATTATTATTTTTTTATTTTTAACTATTCTCAAGGTCAATAACAAAAAATCAAATTGATGATTTCATTGATCTCTTCTTTAGCGTTGATTGTTGGCAGTCTGTTTATGATGAGAATTAATTCTTTAAATCTGACATTTTTCTTGGATGTTTCCATCATCACTTTATACATATTTGAACTGTTCAAACATTTAGATATCCATGAAAAGGTGCCACAATTTGTTGTAGCAGTGTCAAGTGGCACTAGAAAGCATTCAATTATGTATCCGATTTGTAATAACATTGATTGAATAATGAAAGAAATTGATCAGCACAGATAATCCTAAATTTATTTTACATATCTTTTATCACATACATAATTGATAAAATCTTTATGGTGAGATTTTTACATTATTCAATATTTGAAACATTCCAAGTTTTTATAATTTCTTTTTTATTATAAGAACTTTTATTTCCAATTTCACCACTGATTATTTTTTCCATTGAATTAAAAAGAGAGTTTGAAGAGTTCAGTAATATATCGATGTTTGGTGATACTCACGAATTTTCGGCACTGCCTTTTTCAAGTGAATTTGATTAATATAAATATTTCATTTTTATTAATATAAAAAGTATAAATAGACAAAATTGTTTAACATTATATTTATTAAAAAATTGACTATGAATCTTTTAAGATATAAAAAAATGTAAATATATCTATCACTTATCTTAGCTTTAAATATATATATATATATATATAATATAAAAATCATGAAGTGTAAATTATAGAACTAAGCAAATAAAATATATACAAACTGAACCAACTCTAGTATACTCGACTAAAGATAATGAAACACAAAAAAAGGGAGTTTGAATGATAATAGACTTAAATTCATTCAAGTAATAGGAAAATTAGAATCAGACTTGTTATATTTAGCTGTTTAAATTTTAGGGTCACGGGGGAAATGTTGTCAAAAAGTGCGAAGTGGCGGTTGTTGAACGCGCCAACTTTGTCAGAATCTGGATACACTGTCCATTGTTCACAGCATTATAATATAGTTGGTCTTTTGAACATAAACTGTGAAAGGCGTGAGACTCAAACTGCTAAATAAATTTTTTGCCAAATTAAAATGTCTAAAAAAGATAATAAATAGCAATTACAATTTCTTTATAATATCCCAAATTCCAAACAGATATTTTCAATAACACCAAACTATATAATTAGCATTTTTATAGGTATTCATTTAATTAACTATTTAATCCCCATCATGACACTTTAATGAAAGAATATTTTCATGCAAATCAAAATGGATAAACTATTTTTAAATTAGATTTAAAAAAGAATTTTGAAATATTATATGTTGAAAAAAAGTATAATTAAATATTCTTTATTCTTATTTCTTTTATAAACTATCGATCAACAAAAATTTTCGGCGTCGACTTTTCAAATGTTTGTTGACCAATTAAAATTTGTCTACGCTAAAATTAAAAATATTAATCGATAGCCTAAAAAAGAAATGAAGATTTAAAAAATTGTATTTTCATTAAAAATACAAATTATAAAAGATAATTATTAGTACCATTTTTAATTCTGGAATCAGATTGAAAGTGTTTCTGATGACCTATTGTTAGTACCAATGATTTAGACACGTACTTTATATCGTGCATACTTTGTGGAGGCGGATCCGAGGAATAGGACCTGTCGACATTTGTTGAGCAGTCGTAATCCTGTTTAAAAATACCTGTAAATTTTAATGACTATTCTAAAATAAATTTGAAAAGTAAATTTATTTACTAATTTAACAATGACTTTCTCTGCTTAACTTTCAATGGATAATCCTTGAATATACTCATGTCGACTTCCCATTCATTATTTCAATGCGTCTGCTGTATCAAATTGCTTTCTCACATACAATTCTTTTGGATGAATTGGAAGAAATATGTTTAGATAAAATAATATTTACATACAGATCACCTATCAATATCAACATTTTGAAATTACACTGCCTTTATCCTGTTTACTTTCTCTATAAGTAATATATGTTGTTTTATTTCTCAAGTTACTACTTGGATAATAAATTATGATTTAAATACAATGCAAGCTAATCAACACTAAACATTTTATTTATAAATAACCGAATTTAGTTTTACTCTAAAAAATATGACTTTTGTTATTTTTCTAAGAAAATTATAGTTTTCTTCCCATTATCATGTGACAATAGATCAATAAAGTTCTTAAGCATAACCACAAACATTTGACAATGTGTTTTAGTTAATCAATAAATTTCGGTTTAAAAATTAAGTATATAATATTTTAGTTTAATTTTATTGGTCAATTACTTTAAGGATTTATTTATTTTCATATAATTATCTATAATTTACATAAATCTAGGTAAGCTAATTGTCGTTTAAAATATGATTTTTGACGAAGAAAGTCCATAATACTAGTGTTCCCAAAGACGGATTTAAGAATATTTTAAAAGTTAGAACTCCTATCAATATTAACAATTCGGTCTTAATAATCTTTACAACTTAATTCTATTAAAGTTCGATCAAATAAATGATCTTTAAGTATCTTGATTCTTAAATTAACAACTAAACTTTAATCTCTCTAATGAAGATTAGTAGAGATCAGGAAAAAGATATTTAAGATGAACAAAACGGAAAATGATCTTGTTGATTTTAGAATGTTAAAACGTCTTCTCAGTCTCACTCAAAATTGTTAAATATATATATTTATTATATATTTTTAATAACAATATTTACAAATAATTACTGTTTTGCACCAGGAGTCTGTTGTACAAAGACGGAATATGCATTTGAAAAATATATGCTGACTGTTAGATATCTGGAATAAAGGAAACAATGCACTGGTTATAGTTGGACTATCATAAACTTGCAGAAAGTTTGACGTAAATCCACTGTCCTTGAAAGCGCATCTGAATTTATATTAAAATTATAAATAAAAACATTTATGTAAAATAATTAAAAAATGATTAAGAAACTTAATAAATTGTATAATAATAATAATAATAATAATAATAATAATAATAATAATAATAATAATAATAATAATAATAATAATAATAATAATAATAATAATAATAATAATAATAATAATAATAATAATAATAATAATAATAATAATAATAATAATAATAATAATAATAATAATAATAATAATAATAATAATAATAATCTAGTAAGTTACACATAATGAAATCATAACAGAATATATAATCTCACTATGGCACATTTGTTGTTGTTATGGGAAACAGTATTATCCTAACAATTTCTAATGTTAATATAATGTTAATATATATTAATTAAACTTCCTTCGAGTTATAATCTAATTAAAATTTATTTAGTTATATCACAGATTTTGATAAAATGGATTTTTTTTATTTGTAGAAATCCAGTTTAAATTTTGACTTTTATTATATCAACCATGCTAATAAAGGCTCAAACCGAAACGGAAAAATCGGTGCCATTTATTTGATTTATGTACTCAAATATTGCTATTTATGGATAAATGAAAAATAAAAAACGCCACGAAAACAGAAAATTTCTAAATCAGTAAATAATAATAATAATAATAATAATAATAATAATAATAATAATAATAATAATAATAATAATAATAATAATAATAATAATAATAATAATAATAATAATAATAATAATAATAATAATAATAATAATAATAATAATAATAATAATAATAATAATAATAATAATAATAATAATATTAATAATAATAATAATAATAATAATAATAATAATAATAATAATAATAATAATAATAATAATAAATATAAAAATTATATTAACAAATTTCCCAGGGATAAAATACAAGATTAATTTATAAAAGTTATATATTTTATTTAAATAATTTTAATAAAATTTAATATATATATATATAATTTCAAATAAATTCAATTTTTATTATAGCTGTAAAATAAAATTCTATCTGATAATTCTTTTTATAAATATTTAAAGGCTTTCAAAACCAAGTTAAAAACTAATTAATTTGTCTATCAAAAGCTCATTTCTTTTAATAATGACGCAAATAATTAAAATGAGCTTGGTATAAATTGGTTTTATTAGCACTTCTTTGACAGGCGATTAATATTTTATGTTCTTCCTTGTAGTTCTTATAACTGCTTCATAAGCTTTTATGATCTTGAATTTCGATTTACAATATGTCAAAATATTTAGTGATATTTTTGTATTATTTTTGTATTTGACATTAAGATTATAATTTATAATAATTTTAATTATTATTTATTTATTTATTAATAAAATACTTTATAATTACATTATTTCTGAATTTCAAGAATTCTCTGGATTATATATCTGTGTTAAGTTGACAAATAAGTATCCAGTAAAAAATTGTAATTTTATCATTTTTCTCAAAGTTTTTTTTGAAGTGTTCTAAAAATATAATTTTTTGGTAATTGGTAATGAATAAAAATAAAATATTTTTATTCTAAAACTCGAAAATTTACTTTTCAACTGCAATTTGCTGTTTCTTTAGATATTTTATAAAATGAAATTAATTATTTTCTTTGAAACCATTTCAGTTATTCGAGAAAGGCCAATAGACAAATTTTACTCATAAAAAACACTAGAAAATATGGACAATGTAGAAACTGAGAAACCATTTAATCTAAAATTCCCAATAATAAACCAAATAATTAATTTGCAGACAATCAATTCAATACAATACGAGACTTTCGATAATGCCTCCCCTGGGGAGTTCACTGTATAACCACATGCGTCAAAATCTGATAATTAAAATAAATTATATATAAAATGAATTCTAGAATCTATTACATGGACATTATAATTTGTCTCGTTCGAGTTCTGGAAAGTAATTGATAATTAAATAATAATAATAATAATAATAATAATAATAATAATAATAATAATAATAATAATAATAATAATAATAATAATAATAATAATAATAATAATAATATTAATAATAATATTAATAATATTAATAATAATATTAATAATAATATTAATAATAATAAATAATTATTAATAATTTAATTTATAATAATTAAAATAATATTAAACAAGCATTTGATAAGATAAGGTTTTTGCTGCAAAATATATATTAAATCAGAGGTGGCGAACCTTTTTTAGATTTCGTGCCAATATTTTAAAATTGAAAGATAAAAACACGCTGCCGTGCCAAGTACATTTTTTAGCATTTTAATTGATTCCGTTACATACCATGTGTTCAAATTAAATGTTTCAAGTCTAGTTTAGTCAAAAATAATAGTTATAACTACAATTTTAACAAAACTACAATTACTATAATAGTATAACTTTACTATAAGAATATATTTAACGTGATTTAGTGACTCAGTAAAATCAATGCGACTTTTGCTGTTGTATGGTGGATGATAGAAGTTTTATATCTGGAGAATATTTTGTATTCTTCAAAGCTACACAAGCTGCACTCAAGTCATAAGTCAAACTGTTTCTGGTGTTTTATTTTATAAAGTTCATCGATGAAAACAATAATTCGCACGAGTAACTAGATGAGAAAATTGACAAAATCGCAATCGCTACCTTTTTCAGAGAGTTTAAAGTTTCAGGAAGACAATTCCACACACTGAGCACCTCGTTTTCAGCTGGTAGCTGCGGTTCTGATTCATTGCAGCGCTCACGTTCAATTCTTTCTAGTCGCACTCGTAAGTCAACAAACTTTTGTTTCCAAATTGAGCTGGACTGTAGCTCAACTAACTGCTTTCAAAAACTTGTAATTCCATCCAGTCGAACATTGTTAAATCCAAATTTTCAAACTCGACTGTATCTAGATATTTTATAAATTTTGTTGTATCTTCAAACTTTTTAAACTGAACAAAACGCACTGAAAATTGTTCGAGGGTTGCGTCGATTGTCTCTAAAAATAACAAATATAAGCTTCTTTGACAAAGGTTTCATGGAATTCTATTTCAGTGTAAAATCTTTGAAAATATTGATACTCTTGTTTTTCCAAATCACGTTTGAAAATTTTCAACTTTTTTTCAAATGCTTTTATAACGTCAAAAGCCTCGTCAACGATTTTTCCAAAACCTTGCATCTTAGTGTTAAGTTCATTTAGATGTGAAGTAAAATCTGTAAAGAACGTTAGTCTGCTGACCCAGTCAACATCAGTTTACTCTGAATACTTCTGTTTATTGTCTCCCATAAACATTCGAATTTCATCAAGGCATTCCACAAAACGTTCCAGCACACTACCTCTGCTAAGCCAGCGAACACTATTGTACATTAGTAACCCAGAGTAAACGGACTGGACTTCATTTAACAGCAGTTCAAATTTTCTCTTATTCAAAGCACGAGCAGTAGTGAAATTTACAATTTTTGTTACAATTTTCATAACATCTTCAAGTTCCTTCAAACCGGATTTTGCACACAAAGCTTCTTGCTGCACAATACAGTGAAACGCAACCAGTGGGTGTCAAACATGTTTCGTAAACAAATTCATCAAATTCGTGAGCATCTTAACTTGTTTATTTTTACTTGTTAAAACAAATGCGGAATATACATAAAATGATAGAAAATAATTTATAGATTTAATCATACGAAATATATATTCTGCAATCTGAAAATAACCTATTGTTCGATTCCTAGTTAACGGTTTCTAAAAGATTTGCACAATAAAATCATGCTGAAGTGTTAAATTGCGATTTCAATGATTTTATACTATTAAAATTTACACAAATTTGTTTTATCTCAAAGGTTTGGCGTGCCACACGAAATCGTCTCGCGTGCCACTTTGAGCACGCGTGCCATAGGTTTGCCAGCGCTGTATTAAATGAAAAACTTTCGATTTAGATAATCCTTTTCAATTTCTGAAAAAAATTTTAAATTTCAATAAAAAACTTATCTTATCAACTACATGATTAACATTTAATTTATGATACTACCAAGAAACCATAAGTTTATATATAATAATAATAATAATAATAATAATAATAATAATAATAATAATAATAATAATAATAATAATAATAATAATAAAATATTGATTATACAAATTTTAAACAAAATTTCATAAATCCTGTTAATTTGAAGTTGTATTTAATAATAAATCTAATTAATTATGGTATAATTATCATGGTTGGTGAGAATTTTCCTGAAATGAGATGTATTTTTGAGAAAAATACTTTTCACTTGATTCTTTGACTATTTTAATCAACCGGGAAAAATTCAAAAATTAAAGTCCACGTTACACGTGTAAAATAATGATCTCACTTTTTTTCAACTCTGATACAACTGTATTGTAATTTTTAATAATGTAATTTAATATTTTTATCTGATAATAACATATATTTTATATTTGCCAGTTATAATGACATTGAAAATTTTTAATTTAAGAATTTAAAAATTTATCCCATACCAAATTTATTTCAATACTAAAATTTATATTATCATAAATTTTCAGTATTCAGACAAATTTATGAGATTATAATTACAATATTATAATTACAATATCATCAAGCATTGTTGTGAATAAAACTGCATGCTTCCAAGAAATTCTTTAAAATGTTTTATTATTTTTCGGTAAAATTTGTTATTTTATGATTTTTAAAACTTCAATCTTTTTCCATTTTATTTTTTAAAATTTTCACATTGCCGATTTTTATTTTAAACATTTAAAGTCCTCACCATATTATGAAGTCATTGAAATTCATTTTTTCTGGACATAATACTTTTACGTTGATAATCTTCATAAAATGTATGTTTAAATGTGGGAAATGCAAAAATTGATGTCTTAGTAGAATTAAGAATAAAGTATCTCCGTCGATAATCAGTGGAACTCAAAAGTATAATATTTTCGGATATGTACTAAAAAATAAAGGTTATATTTTTGAATTATTCCTTTTATCAAGAGCATGTGGAGTTAAATTATAAAATATCATACCGAACTATATA
>CAUHTR010000666.1:0-112834 GCA_959609185.1 Schmidtea polychroa | reverse complement strand
NAGAGTAGAATACAGAAAGGGTATTAATCACCAAATGCAGACATGGTGTCGAGAACTAAATGTGACACGTGTGTTCAATGTCAAATGGCCCACGAAGAAGCTAAGAAAGGAAAGATAAAAACAAGATTACTAGACTCGATCAGAGAAGAGGGAAGAAGCAACATCCAACATGGAATTGTAGAAGAAGTACGAAAGAAAACGATGATACCTGAAAATGAGTTACAAGAAACAATAAAGGAAATACATAGACTATTGTTTCATGCTGGAGTCGAGAAGATAGCCGAATATATGAAAGATAGATATGTTGGAAAACACCTGTGGAGTAAGATTCAGGAGATTGTTCGAAGTTGTGAGATTTGTCAAAAAACCAAGGCTTTAACAACGATAACAACGAAAAGAACCAGTAAAAAGACAAGATTCGAAGGAAATGTTCGAAATTATATTCGTGGATATATGTGGACCGTTGGCAGAAACAAAAGGACGTAAGAAGTATATATTGGGCATAATAGATCAGTATAGTAAGTATCAAGTCTTGACAGCGATAACAAAACAAGACGATGAACCAATAAAGAAAACGATTTTTAGAAAAGTGGATTTTAAGATTTGGATGCCCAAAGGAGATAAGAGTTGATTGCGGAAAGGCGTTTGAATCAGGAATGATGAGAGAATTCACAAAGATGCTAGATATTAAATTATGTTTTTCGAGTCCATACCATCACCAAACAAACGGTCAGATAGAAAGACAGTTTCAGGACAATACGGGATTTGATAAATGCTACTTTACAGATAGAAAGAAGACGGATTGGGCAGAGATATTACCAGAAGTCGAATTCACTTTAAATGCAACCAAACAAAAACGACAGGGAAAAGCCCGGCAGAGATAGTTTTTGGAAAAAGATTAGCAGGGAAAAATGGTACGGGTCCAAAGAAATACCGATAAAGGAAGAACTAGAAGAACAAACAAGGAGAAAATTCAATGTAGGAGAAGAAGTATTAGTAAAAGTAGAAACACGCCACAAAGGCCAGGACAGGTATGAAGGTCCGTACAAAGTGATAGAGAAAGTGCATGACAGACGATACATCTTAAGAAATGAAGATGGAAAAAGGATCGAAAGAAATGTGGAAAAACTTAAAATTTCTTAAGAAGGGGGATATGAGGAAGTTTGATGATGAAGAAATTTTTAAATTGAAAATTTTAAAAAAATTAAAGTTTAGATTAATTTTTAAAAAAACAAAATAAGAAGATATTTTAATTAAAAATATCTTCGTAGAAAATTTGTTTAAATAAGAAAGATTAAAGAAGTTATAATTTGATTTTGATATTTATTGAAATAAAATTTATGGAAACAAAAACTGACTTTAATGTTTTACAGGATGAACCTCCTAATAGGGGGTTTATTTTAATTTGTGCTGCAACGCAAAAGTAAATTTAATATTTAATATATGATGCCACCTATAAACCAAATATTAAAATATAATCATTTACCCAAAATATATCAATAAAAATAAAATATATAATTACTGCTTAATATCATTGTCATAATAACACAAATGAATAAGTTAATAAATCACATCAAAATTGTTAATGGATCAATCATATACTGTCCAGCAACCATTATCTGAGTCTCGAATTTCTCTCATCATCACTCCTTGTTCTGAATATATATTTTCCCCTCTATTTATCCTTCCCTACCATGTAATACTTCAATCTCAAAATCTTTAGTGTTCGCCCATCTTCTAACAAAAATAAGAAAAGAAAGTGAAAGTCGCTGAATATGCAAAGTGCAACAAATGTGAAAAAATAATCGGCTGTAAAGGATTATCGACTAGTGGTCTGGGTCATCATTTACTTTCGTTGCACAACATATATATTAATAAACGAAAATGTCAAGAAGATGAAATTTTGACAAAAAAATAGTTCAACAGCAATAGTCTCTGAGTTTCCGAAATTTCAATTTACCGAAAGATAGGAAAAATGTTATGAATTAAATTTTTTTCAGTGGAGACATTTCACATTTAGGTCTCATCAAATTTGATGGCAGTTGCCCTGCTAAAGTGGTTGTTAGCTTAGTTGATAAAAGGCTTACTGAATTTGGTCTATCACCAAATGATATTGTGGCGTCACAAACTGATGGTGCATCTGTTATGGTAAAATTTGGACGAATATCACAATATTATCATTTGAAGTATTACAATCACGGTATTCATATGGCTTAACTTAAAAAAGAAGATTGAAAATAATAATGAATCTCAATCCTTTAGTGATTTCAGTCGCAGTGATTATGAGAAGATGGATTGGGCACGGCTAGCACACCTACTCCTCCCCGGTTATAAAAAATTTTAAAAAAATTTTCAAAGTTAAATTTTAAACAAAGACATATGACTTATCAAGGTCACTTAAACAAAGACTCATTCGATGACACATCAAGGTCATTTCGAGGGCGTATGGCTCATCCAATGAATCATCAAGGTAAAAATTGTTCCAATGTCATCAAGGATATTCCAAGTTCGCATGACTCACCCAAGGTCATTATCAAGGTCGTATGACTCTGCGGATGACCAATCAAGGTATATATATATATATATGATTATTATTTTAAAAAAATATTATTATTTTTCAAAAATATTATTAAGTGTGCTAACGGTGACCAACTATTTGGCATACCAAAAGTTATTGTTTCTATCACTTTATTTCATTAATCGATGACTCATTTTGAAGCTTGGTGCAAGACCTTAGGAAATAGCTATGTATGTCATCATTATCATTATTATTGGTAAAGATATTAACATTTTCCCAAAACCATTTTCAAGGTCATCTGACTATTTTATTATTATTTTACAAAATATTTCTTTTTCAAGTTCAAATTTTTTTCAAGGTCATATTATTATTTTTCAAAATATTGTTATTTTCAAGGTTATATTTTAACAGAGACATATGACTCACCAAGGTCATTTAAACAAAGGTCATGACTCATCCAAGGTCGTTTCAAGGTCGTGTGACTAATACAAGGTCACATTATTATTTACAAAAAATATTATTATTTTATTATTATTTTTCAAAAATATTATTAAGTGTGCTAGCGGTGACCTACTATTTGGTATGCGATTCATCAAACTATACGGCAGTATTAAAAAAGCTTTAAGAGATTTAAATTGTACAAATTGTTTTAACGACGATTATATGGAGAATTATATGATAATTTTTGGATAATGTGGCATTCCACAGGGTTTTAGATGTTGGAAATGTTATAGTGGAATATGGACACCATATTTTATTTCTTCCGCTGTGGATCTTACCTGATTTCTTACCTGGCATAAACTCATCTCCCGACAAAATCAAAATTTCTCGAGAAATTCAGAAGACGCTTCAAAATCTTAGCATTTTCAAAGTATTTTACATCACTGAATGCAGAACAAAATGACTGGGTGATTAATTCTTTCGTAAATTTTTTACAATGGTTCCATACCAACGGTAGAAGAGGAAAGCCTCATTGAGTTGAAGAATGATTTGATTTACAGGGCTTTCTTCATCGAGCAAGAATTGTCATTTTTTGGATTTCACTTCGAAGTCAATATCCAGAATTAAATGAAAAAGCGGTCAAGTCCTTGTACCCCTTCCGCTCTTCATACCTCTGAAAATTTGAATTTTCAGCGTTCACGGAAATCAAATCCAAGAAACGTGAGCAACTGCAGATGGTAGTTGCGGAAATGCAAGTCTGTTTGTCAAACATTGAGTCAAAATTGACGAAAATTTGTTCTCAAAAACTTGCTCGAAATATCTTTGAAATAAAATATTTTGCTTCCTTTGAATAAAAATATTTCACGAATTACTTATTCATTTTTTCGAAATTGCAAAAATATTTAATACGATGTATGCCATGGAAAGTACAATGAGGAAAGGTGTGGTGGAAGATTTTTTTTCAATTAATTGTGCCGAGAAGTAAAAATAGTTTGCGTAACACTGGTTTAAACCAATTAATTAAATATCAAAAAATTGCTTTCAATTTAAATAATTACACATGCTGATTTCAAAGTGACAAAGAGTGCATGGATTGACATCACAAATTTATATAAATACCAACCAAAATTTCATTTTTTCAACTTGTTAAATTCTGTGCTCTCAGTTTTTCGGATCTACGGAATTTATGCTCGTTATATAGTAATTTATTTTTCAGCCACTATGTACATTACCAATGTGGTTGCTGTCATGGGTAGACGAATAGGAAAAGTAAAATAATCATGAAGAGAAAATTAATAA
Source organism: Schmidtea polychroa (assembly GCA_959609185.1). Lineage (NCBI taxonomy): Eukaryota > Metazoa > Platyhelminthes > Tricladida > Dugesiidae > Schmidtea > Schmidtea polychroa. Next base: position 108,576 of record CAUHTR010000666.1, on the reverse strand, counting down.
TTTGTTTGACCATCTGCGAAGAGGTAGGTTATTCTAAGAGGCATGACACCATATTTGCAGGCCATTGATATATTGGGATTTTAGCGAATTGAAGGATACATTATCAAATCTTATTAACACCTGAAAATATTCTAGTAATATGAAATATACAAAATTAGGAAATTCAAGGCTACCATATATAAAACTTCTTAATTCTTGGATTGACGAATCTTGGAAGCATGTTTCTCCAGACAATATTAAAAATTCATTAGCATCAATCGGGTTTTTATCAAACTATACTCAGGGCCGGTGCTAGACTTTTTGCGGCCACAGGCAAGGTTTATTTTGCCGCCCTACGGTCTAGTGAAAAAAGTAAAACAGTTTTCTTATGAACAATAAATACTACGAGTAGAAGAATTAAGTACAATAACAAAACACAGATTTAATTGTTAATTATTCATTTGCAAATACACAACAAAAAAGCAAATTTATAATAAATAAAATTACCTTAAACTATAATAATAATTAAATATAAAAATAAATCAGGAATAATTACAGTAACAACAACTTTAAATTTTGTGGTTTTGTTTCAAATCGATGACCTTTAAACAAAGAAAAAAAACTTTTACTTTCTTTAGCCACTATTCACTAACTTATACAAAATAAATACAGTGGCATTACATATAGAAAAAGTTGGACACCTTAATCTAGTAGTCGTATAATAAAGTTTAAAATTTTCTTCTTGCTTTTATATTTGCAAAATCTCGTAGTATATCTTCTTTATCTATTGCTCTCGAAATATCATTTTCAATGGACAAAATAGATAGCCCAGAGAGTCGGTTTTGTGACATGGATGATCTCAGATAGTTTTTATTAATTTTAGACGAGAAAAACTCCTTTCTACGCTAGCAACACTAGATGGCATTGTTAATAATATTTTTAGTGCAATATACAAATTTGGATAGATTGGTAGCAGCTCATTCTGTAAAATATATTTTAAAACATTGTTTGGATCATCTGATGGTTTCAGCAAACTTGAAATAAATATTAATTCTTCCGACAGTTGAATACCGTCAATGTCTTTTTTATTACCATCGCTCAGTATAATTAATAAATCCTTACAATACTTTAAAATACCTTCTTTCTTCCATGTAGTTAATTTTGAAATGGAATGTAAGAAGCTAATTGTATTTTTATAATATGACAGCTGTTGGAAACGTTCCTCTATTGAGTTGATAGCGACGTCTAACAAATTAGAATAAACAAGTTTAAATTTTTGTGTTGAATCTTCCATTGGTTCGTCAGAGACTTCGTATTCAAAATTCCGTTTTCGTTTTTTAATTCGCATTTCCTCAAATTTGGGTTCCAAATCAATCATTTCTGCTAATTCACGAGCAGTGGTAAAAAGGTTTTGAAACTCTTCGTCAGTTCTGAACTTTTTCAAATTATTAAAAACGGACTCAATTGTTTCCACTGCGGCACAAATAGAAAATGTTGGATTCTGCATTAGAAGATTCACTCTATTAACTTCTAATAACACATTGTACAAATAAATTGATAATTTTTCAATTTTTGTAACAAATTTTTTGCATCAATTTTCGTTTTGTTTCCATGAGAACCCATTAACGATGGATCTTCCATGATATCAATTAGTGCGTCATAAATTTCTCCAATTTGGTATCTAATTGGTCTTATGGCATTGATTCTGCTTTCCCATCTTGTTGAACACACGGCTTTAAAGTCAAACTAGATGTATGTTTCAATAATTCAGACCATATATAATCCAGATATAATATATAATATAATTCAGATTATATATAGCTTGTACCGTTCCAAAAAAATTCACCATTTCAATATTCGATTCTGCCGCATCATTTAAAACAAGATTCAATGAGTGGCAAGAACAAGGAACGAAAAAAGCGCGAGAATTTATATTCAAAATTTGTCTCTGAAGCCCAATATTTTTTCCTCTCATATTTAGACGCTAGTCCGTATCCTGATGTGTCATCTATTTCTAGAAATCCTATGAAATGCTCCTCCACTAGATATGCACTATTGGAATTCATATTTACAAATCTAATAATTAAAGTCAGTTGTTCTTTATGACTGATGTCAGGAGTGGTGTCCAAAATGACAGAAAAATTCTGCGTTTTTTGCCATTTCAATAATCTTGTTTTTCGTCTTTTGAGCTAATAATTCTATTAATTCATTTTGAATATCTTTGCTCAGGTAATGTACGTTAGTTTTTTTTAGATGTTATTCGACGTAGGTGTTCTTTTATAACAGGATCGTATAGACCAAAGCATTTGACAAACTTTAAGAAAACATTATTTTCAAACTTACCTGTGTGCAAAAATTTAATGTTCCGAAAGTTAAAGGTTTTATTATAGGAATTGAGAAACTGACAGAAAAATAATTTTACATACAAACACAGCACACATAATATAAAATACACGCAAAATTAATATAGCTTTTTCTATTCCGAAAGTTAAAAGTAATTAACATATTGTTAACATATCATTATTTTTAATATATTAAAATTCATGGCGGCAAAAATTTTGAATTTTCAATCGGACAACTCTACTTTGAACTTTCGATAAAAGGACGACAAAACATCGCAAAATCTATTTAAAAATTATTTTTGAAGTGAATATTTCTTTAGATTTTTAGATATTTCTCTTGAAACGCTAGCTTTTTGCGAAGGTGAAGAATTGACAATGTAAGAATTTTTTCATTTAATTACAAATAATTAAAATATTTTAAAGTATATCAGATATTTCTTGTCAAACGACTTTGTGTGAAAATAGCATTTCTAATATTCAACAAGGTCCATCAACATTTGCAGAAAAAAATTCGAAAATCGAAAATTTTAATAACTTGTATAAAAAAAGAATAATTTCATAGAATTCCATAATATGACAAAATTTGCCATATAAATGAGCTGGAGAAAGAAGATTATAAAAACTTACAAAACTACTCCGCTTCTTTCTTAAATGTCTTAAGAAAATAAATGTGTTTGATGATTTCTTTATTTATTTAGTTAAAAATATTGATCTAACTTACATTTTATCGAAATAATTCCAAATAAATTCCAAGTATAATCATAAATATCCTAAAAAAACCTGAAAATTAATTAAAAATAATTTATAATCAAAATTCTGACTACAAGTAACATTTAAGAGCTTGAATAGTGATCTCATAATTTTATAAAATCAAAATTCAAACCTTAAAAGTTACTTAAATTCAAAAAACCTACTTGTAAAATTGAATAAATGAAATGAAGTAAATAACTTCACATTGTCGACTGATGAACACACCAACATGTATTATAGAGACTTTAAACTTATGGAATTAGGTGTAACAGGTCGCAAAATCAAAATCTACAAAGTTTTGTCTCTCATACATTTTGCAATGGCTTGTAGCCTATACAAGCTCTGGGAAATAGCTATAATGTTATTTATTGCATGGAAATCGCTTTATTGATTTTTCCGAGATTATTCTTTGTACACTTATTTTTTGTTTTTTAAATTGGAATTTTGTTTTTCAAATTTTGCAATTAAGTATTAAAAAGGCGAGGGCCGCCTTCGGGCGTCTGCTCTGCCTGTGCGTAATGCCGGGCCTGACTATACTGACTGGAATAATTTGAAGCATGATATTTATGGATCTAGGTTTAATAATGTTTGAGAATAATAATGTTGGCTTATTATTTGTTAAAGTCGGCACTGATTCTGACTCCTTGTGCTCTTTATATCGGTTGATCAAATAAAACCCAACACAAGATAATTTATTGAAACTCAATCAAACTTTTCACAATATTATTAATCACACTTTTAATCTACATCTTTTGACAATAACCTAAGGATAAGAATCCCAATAGAAAACTGCTATTTATCTATCAACTTTTCACTTGTTTATATGGATGTGACTTTGAATTAGAGTCTGCTTCACTCTCCTTTTTTGTTGTGTATTTTGTTCTACAACCAACTGGCAATAGGTTATTAGTGCCATTTCTTTATATGGGTTTCTCTCGTACAATTAATACAATTAATCGACATCAAAAAAAATCATTAGAGGTTTTTTTCTAAAAAAATAATTAGGTAGACAATATTCTGTCTTTGGCAAACAGGCTCTTTGCGTAATTTTATTTCTGAGAGGATTTAATTATTTTATCCTGCCAATTACCATTCGGTGTTTGCAAATGTATCAGGTTTCCCACAAAGCTGCTACGCTATTTATTTGTTATTAATTAGTTTGTATTTTTGTGAATATCATTTTTAGGACCTTCTATTAATTTTATATTATTATATCTGTATTTGTCTCATCACTTGCCGTCCATACATACCCATTTCTTCCGGAGTTCGTCAATTCAAATTTAGCGCTATCCGTTAATTAAATGTTTAATATTATTTATTTATATACACAAGAAAGTAAAATTGAAACATAAGGACATGGGTACCTCAAAATTTAGCACAGTTTCTCTGTGAGACGAGCCGACCGTTGACGATCATTAGAAGGAGTTGGTGAAACACATAATCGTCAACTCGTCTTCCGCTCGATGCTTCTGATATAAAAAAATGTTTAGAGAATTGAAAATGTATATATAGATAAAATTTAATGTTCAAGATTTTTAACTTGTAATATGAAGTTGGCGACATCAAATTTGACCGAGAGTACAAGTATAACAAAGTAACACAACCTTTCATGTTAAGAATATCATCTTAGGAATATAAATAAGGCGAGTTGCAACAGTCCTGTGGAGAACCTAACAAAATGAGGAATAACTAGTATCAACTTAGTATCAACTTATAAACAAATTCCAAATTAGTGTGATATATTGCTGTAAATATTGATATTGACTTTGTTGGGCTATTTGGTCGTTGGTGAAATTTAAATTTAATGAATTATTTCTCTGACTCTAAGCGTGCCTTTCGTTGACCCACAAATAACAATTAACACTGAAAACTTTATTGAATATCACAAATATTTTCACAATGATACAATTGGCTCAACAAGCTAACTATCGATTATACAGTGCTTATTGCAACACTATGGTGAAGAATAGCACACGCGTATAACCTTTATTTGACAAATCTCTCACAACTGAGGAGTATAACAATTGGTAATTTAACTGGTTGTTTTCTAGTTTGACTTGGATTTACTCGTCGAACTTTACTCTGTTATTAACCGAATAAGCTCCTGGTGCTTATACCTTTATTTCTGTATTTCTCTTTAAGTTTCTCTGCTTCAATGCTCTTCACATTCTCCAAATAAATGGCGTCGTATTATTTCAATTACTCTGCCCTTTGTCGCAATATTATATCTCAAATCTTCTGTCGCAACTCTGTTCCACAATATTCCACTATATTCTGAAGCAAATGTTTCCTCGCAAATATTCTCCTTTAACTGTTCTATCGTAATTATTCTTCTTCACCTGTTTTTCTCTTAACTGTTCTCCTCGTAATTGTTCTATCTGCTTCTGCTGTGCTTTATCCTTTTATACCTCGTCACTTTGTGGCACTTCAGATCTTTAATTTCCAATTTTTTCTCCAACATAATTCCCCAACTTTTCCCTGTAATAAAGTTATCTTTGATAGCTGTCAGCATGTTTTCTAGTTTCCCCTATGTGCCGCTAAAGCCTGTTTTCTTTTCGTTCCCATTATTTCTGGCAAGCTGTCGATTTTTATTTTTGTTTTTAAAGATTTGAAATTCCTTTTCCTTTTGTACTAATTAATTAATAATGACCTTTATTTTAATTCCTTGTTCGCTTTCTTTTGTTCTTATTACCTTTCTCATTTCTTGTTTCTTTTTACTTCCGTTTTCTTTACCGAGTTCCAATAGATTGACCCGTTTGTCATGACGATTTTCCCCCAAGTAATTTTATTTATTTATTCATAAATTTGTTATTTAGGCATCCTCAACAACTTTGTAAGTTGTTGGCTGTTGTAAGCCATTTTTAATTGTTGTTGAAGTAGAAACTAACAGTAAAAGGAAGTAGGACATTAACACGTTCACGCCGGCGCGGATCACCGGTAGCCCACACTAACCTGCCCTACCTGGCGGCGCGTATCACCGATGGGACGTATTTGATTGTGTTATTAGACGTGTTTCGACCAGTCAGAGGGGGAATGACTTCTACCTCTGACTGGCTGTGTGACCATTTTTGGTAGTTATTATCGCGTCTGTGTGCGAGTGGATGTTTGAATTGTTCTCTTGTTGGTGTGCGCACACAGACGCGAGGAATGAGTATGTTTTTTTATTTTTAATTTAAATGAATTGATTTTGTTGCAATTGTAGACTTTTTCGAGATTTGGTGGTTTTGTTTAAAAGAGATTTCGGATTTAAATATAAAGTTCCTTGTTAAAATGTCTTCAGGTGCTAAATGTGATACTTCAGTGGAAGAATATCTTAATTAGATTGAATTACTACACAGATTTCAGTATGCAATCTTTGGACTGAACAAACGGAATTAGAAACTGGGGAATTAGGTACTCCATATGAAAGATTCAGATTACACATGATCGAAACATATGCTAAAGAAGGTTACTATGCATTATATGATTATCAGGGTACTTTGGCGTTTATTTCATGGAAACCAAAAACAATGAAAATCAATAGTCGTATGATTATGGCTGTCTCAAAATCTAAGATTGCAAGCAACATCTATCCAAACCGTCTTATTTCTGCATCAAGGGATAAACCTATGATTATTTGAGATGACTTTGAAAGTGATGTTGTTATGTCAAATGATGGTCAATTTGCATTGTCTGAATCAATTGTTCTGTTTCCAACGGAATTCCTGAAGTTCCAGTTCTTAATAGATTATCAGGACATGTTTATGAAAAAGGTTAATCGAAAAACATTTGATGATAAGTGAGCTAGATCCTGTTATTGGAATACAGCTTTTTGTAAATGATTTGATTGAAATTAAAAGTTCCAATGCATTCTCTTTCCTGTATTCACTCGAATCAAGACGTATATCAGATATATCATTAAAGATTTTAACTTATATTAATCAAAAACATTTATTTTTAATTAAAATTATAATTAATAACGTATTATAAACATAACTTTCATTCACATAAACTGCGCTGCCAGATGATACGCAGCATGAAAATCAGCGCCAGCGTGAATATGTTAAATAACTCAACTTATTTGATTTGTCATGAGTAACTTAACTAATAATAACACATGGCGAAAGGTTACGATGATAGTTCAACTTTAAGAATGAAAGATATTGATTAATGGCCCCATCTATGTATACAATAAAAGCCGAGCTCCAAAATAAATGTTTAATTGTGCAATGAATGGTGTCTTCGTTTCTGAATTAAATGACAGTTGTGTGAAATTTGAAACATTTGACTAAAATTTAAAATGGCTATTTAAAGTCGATTATGGTATTGTGAACCTGTAATCTGTAGAATTAGTTTTACTACTACAAGAGGTTTCATCAAATAAAGTAATGATTTGTGGTCACTAAAAGTGAAAATGTAAGTCAGGAAAGATAAAGCACGATGCAATTGTTTGAAGAATTACATTAAATTAAATAAACATTTGTTTTAGCACATGTTATTTGATTACTGAACACGAGGTGTCCGAATTGAATTTGTTTCCTGCCGAAACACTAAAAAACCCAAAACAATTAAATTAAACTTTTAAATTAACTTATTGATTTCAAATTCAAGAAAATAAATTTTATCAATTATAAAATTATCAAAGGTCTTAATGCATTAATTTTAAATTTAAGCCAATAGATTTTTATTTTAGAAATTAATTATAAATGTAATTCACATTTTATTTAAAAAAAACCTAATTGTAACATTACAATTTTTTTGAATATATCTCAAGCAGACAATATTTTATAATTTTATAGACAATGGCTACTGGTGATAATTTACAGTATAAAAGTATTTTTTAAATCTTATAAAGTTTTAATAATTTAATATTAATTTCTAATTTTCATATTTTAATTTACATATTTACATTTACATTTTTTTCATATTCAAGAAAATGAATTTTATCAATTTTAAAATTATTAAAGGTCTTAAGGCATTAATTTTAAATTTAAGACAGGAGATTTTTATTTTAAAAATAAATTATAAACGTAATTCACATTTTATTTAAAAAAACTAATTTTAATATATAACAATTTGTTTGAATATATCTCAAGCCGATAGCCTTTAATATTGTAGACAATGGCTACTGGTGATACTTTACAGTCTAAAAGTATTTTTAAAATCTTTTATAAAGTCTTAATAATTTAATATTAATTTCTAATTTTCATTTTCTATTTTATATAATTTATTTTTTTCGTAACTATTTGCAAAATGATTTTCATTAGGAATGGAGTTTAATAACCAAAGTAATAATTGGATGTCTAATAATTCAGAAGCTTTTAAAACCCCCACAGAAGAACCTCACACAACGAAGAAAATCAAAAAGAAAATTAAAATGGCTATTATTAATTGCACAATGTGCAATGATCTCATTAAAGAAAAGCACTTATTTGTTATTGGTGATAGCTATTGGCATAAATCTTGTGTCAAATGTGATAATTGTCAAATTCAGTTAGATGAAACGTGCTTTTTAGTCAAAAATACTTTATTATGCAGAAATTGCTACAACAAGTTAGTATAAAAAATGTTGATTGTAATTCATTTTCTAAATTTAAATAGAAGTTCGTATGTGACCAAATGTTTCGGTTGCAAGTTACCAATGCAAACCCACGAAGTTGCAATGTACAGTTTAAATCAACCATATCACTTGTCATGTTTCAAATGCAATTACTGTAAAAATCTAATTTCAAAGGGAGACAAATTTATAATAAGCAATGGTTTGTTGATATGTAAACAAGATTATGAAAATGGCCGTATCAACAATTCTGCCGTTAGTCAGACTTCAAAGCCACAATCACACAAATCAGACAATCCACCGGAATCGAATGGTGTAAGACGTAAAACAAAAATTTCCAGCGAACAGAGGCAATATTTGGAAAATTTCTATTTAAAATATCAAAATCCCACAATCAAAGTGAAATTTTTATTTTAAAATGTGACAATTGTTGAGTTTCTTTTTCTACAGCAACGGGCTTATATTGCCAACGAGTTAAGCTTACCAGTTAAAGTTGTTCAAACTTGGTTTTGTAATTATCGGACTAAAGTGAGTAAATTGATTTTTATTTTAAGTTAGTTAATAAAAATAAAGTTCATCTGTATTTTACGTAGTTTAATATTTAATACCATTAATTTCGGTATTTTGTTTATATATTTTTATGAACAAAATTTAACCTATATGGGGAAATTTTTATTTTTGCTATATTTTTAATCCCATAAGCATCTATAAAAGCAAAGTTAAAAGCCACATGTATCAATCTCTTGTTTATTAATAAATATTTTCTTTTTAAACAATTAACATACTATTTTTAACGTTCCAGGTATTATATGCATACTTAATCAATCCTTTCTTAAATTATGAATACACCGTTAATATTATCAACAATTTATTAAAATACTCAAGAAGACATATTGGTTAATAAAATATAAAGCAGCGAATTTATATTGGAATTATACCAGCAGTAATATTAATGTGTAAAATATCATTAGAAAAGTTAAACTTCTGCTCTATTCTAGCTTAACATGTTTCGGAATGGGTTCTATTTAATAGATATTTGTTACGATTTCTATTCGCCAATTAGCCCCGTTTTTTGATTGGTCGAAATTTTGTTATAAAACTATTGACTAAGAAATAAGCTTTCTTGGTTACTCTAGCCAATTCAATTCTGTTAGGTGTCTGGTATAATTTCTTTTATAAACTAATAATTATAATAACAGACCAAATCCATTAAACTCGATAAATTTAACAAACGGGAATAAAATAGTCATTAGGGGCCATATTAATGAATATATTTAATGAGTTCAGCTGCTATCCATAAAAGATATTAATTTTAATATACCATTTCCGATACTGGTTTCCTAACCCATTTGTATTAGATTAAGTAGTAAATAGATCTAGTTTCGATATATTGAATGAAAATAGATTCATAAAATAACAAATCTATATCTGTAGTACGTAGTTATCTTTTTCATTATCACAACCACCACAGATACGCTTTTATAACATAATTTAGTTTTATTATTACTAACTTGAATCTTGATATCTTGAATTACGATATTGGCTAAAATAGACAGCTTGTTATAATCAATGGAATTGTCTATCTTCCATTGAATGATAAAGCCATTCTAATTCTCATTGGTAATTTAATTACTGTCCAAAACAAGTCATTATTTTACATGCTTATCTGGATTAAATAAATCTGTTGACGTATATCTATTCGTAATATTCACAAGTTTTTACTAAACAGAACAAACCGTCTCGTAACTCAGACCAACACTACATTTTCCTGTTTTCATTCAAGACCACATGTAAGTAAGAAACTGTCCAATTTTGATTGTTATCTTAATCCATAAAGTTCTTTTAACTGAAGCTCGATGTTATCTTTAAAACAACCAAATTCGTTTGAGAAATTCGTAATCTGTCTTGATATCTTCAGTCTTTACGAATTCATCAATCCTATCAGAAAATACTCGAAATGTATTTCTGAACTAAAATCATAGCTCGTGCATCACAAATATGACATGGGGTAATGGGCCGCTGTCAGATAAGTTTGTTTTACACTGTCGATTTGAAGCTTAAACTACCTAAAATGACACCAGAATAAAAAATTACATCTTTCATCAATATTAACAGAAAGGAATTCTGTAGTTCTTTGAAAACAGTGTCCAGCTTATTTTCAGAAATGCCAGCAATAACATCAGTTATTATATCGTGTAAACAAATACCAATTACAATTTTAAAAGATATATCAAGCTCTATTACATACTTACAAAGTAAACAATATTTTTCTTACATTTTTTTGTCCGATAACAATGCTCAACAAGCTCAGATTAAAGATTTAATTGATATTGTATAAACTATATATCTATATATTTCAAATTATATCTAGCATTAAATTTTCGACATTAATTGAAAATATAATTGGAAAAAAACGGGATAAAAGGTGAGTAAAACATTAATCAGTAAAGCAGTTCAATTTTTGATTACTTATGATCTGTTTCCCCATTTTAACACTTTATGTTTTAAGTTTTCCTCTCGATAATTCAAGAGGATGAATAATATTGTTATCGTTAATAATTACTCTGGTCGATTTCATTCTGACAATAGATCAAAAAATAATTTTCTATGTGACTCGAATCTTCTACTTTGTCTTTATAAAGTGTTATTAATTTATTCTTTCTATGTTATCAGGGCTCTTACAGACACTCTTGAACTCGAATTTCTGTTTTATTCCTAAATTTCCCAATTTTACAGCTGTCTTCTCAATTTATCATATTTCTTATTTCAAATAAGGTTTCAAACAATTTGATTTTTGAGTTCAATAACATAAAATCTTCAAGGCATAAACTCCAACCAATCATCTGCATCATTCAAATAAAAAGCTTTTCTTCTTTGCATATTACATTTCCCCAAAAGTATTTAGCTTCACTTATTAATGATCTTCTCTTAACATGATGAAAAACTATTGATTCTTATACTTGACTTATTTATAAATTTACATTAGATTAAGTAGTAAATAGATCTAGTTTCGATATATTGAATGAAAATAGATTCATAAAATAACAAATCTATATCTGTAGTACGTAGTTATCTTTTATTTCCTTTCCAAACATTAAAATGACATTAGAAATTTCAGACTATTAAAGTTAAAACATAAAAAAATTAACTTGAAATAAAATCAATAAATAATAACTTTCGGGAAATTTTTCAGTAATTTATTAATTTTTTTCTGTATAATCATTTACCGATGTTGAGCAAATAAATATTTTTACAGAAAAATAATCTTAGTGGAAACCTACGAAAATTACCTATATAATTTCTTTGAGTTCAAATTTCGTTTAATAATTCAACGATTCATTTTTCCATCAACGTATTCACTCGTAATTTTTCTGAACTTAAATATATTTTATTCTATTCAGTTCATTTTCAGTTGACATTTTATTTCCGTAAATACAACAGATGTAGAATATAAATTTTGCCGATTTGATGATTTGACATTAAAAAAATATAAATTGAACAGTTGAAAAATGAAATTTATATAATCCAGTTTCCTTACCTTATCTATTTATTATTATTATTATTATTATTATTATTATTATTATTATTATTATTATTATTATTATGTAAAACATTTGATTTATAAATGTATTATTTTATATAATGCAAAATATCTCCTGATTTAATTCTCACTTGAAAGTTTTCTATAATAACTATTTATAATTGATTAATGACAACAAATTTAAAACGAAATTAACACCGAAAATTGATCGACAAAATAGAGAATTGAATGGATAGTTTACAGGGGGTAGAGTAGAAGTACTGCAGGTAATAAAATGTTTATAAACTTATCAAGCTTAAGAAAGACCTTCTATCGGTAATTGTGGTCATCATTGTGAAGTCAGTACATACAAATTACAAAAATGGTTAAGCATAGATATTAAGAAGTCTTTGTGAAGAAGTTTCACTTCGGGGATACAGAGTATATATATAGCACAAACCCGATTGCAAAATATAACCCTTTCAAGTCGTCAACGGGGAGTTACAAATGATTACAGGATGTCGCCAACGGATTGCAAAAGGATAATATTTAGAGGACCCTTCCGGTATATATTATATCAGAGTAACAAAATTGTGTTAATAATTATATAAAATGTAAGACGAATGTTTGATTATTAACAGCAATATATATGGTATTGTTACTGCTTCGATTATACCCTAAAATCCATCGATATTCATATTTTACCTGTATATAATTGTGAATAAATCAATTTAGATGAAACTTCAAAGAAATAATGAAATAAAAATCTTCAATGAAAAATTACAAATCGACGATAACGAGAGTGAAAGTTCAATCCAAGTGAAAAATATGATCCAGCAACAGTGCTTCACACCGGATCAAGGTGATTTGAATGCCATTTTTTAAAGTAAAAATGTTTTCAAATCTCTTTTTTACCGTGAAGATTGTCCAACGAATTGTCAAATCAGCCAATCAACTGAAGATCACACATCTCCGCAAGATCTCTCTTCGTCAGACATGTCTGGAATGTACAACTGCCCTGATCTCAAAGCTTTTCCTCTCCGATCATCACATGAGCCACTGTCGAATTCCGATCATCAAAATGAATCAATGGAGGACACTGGGTTGACATACGCCGATTTGTCGAACTCCTGTGTCAAATCTATTAACCATTCTATTCTCGATGGATATTCAGCAACAGCAACTCATCACACGAATGATTTCAGGACTCGTCCGTTTTCCAGTACGACTGCTGCCGCAACCGCCGTGAATTACAAACAACAGACTACAAACAACAATCATGACGACAGATCCGATCATCGATCTAAATCAACATGCATGACGTGGTCATAGATAACCATTAATAATTTCTAGTTTTCTACTGCTCTGATTACATTGCCCAATCATCACATAACATGCCACCTGATGGTGATGAAGCTGCGCAACAATTCATTACCTTTACTCAGTAGTAGCAATCTGGGAATGAGATGATAAATGATGATGATAATATCATATTTTATGATAATGATCCCATCATATATGTACAAATATATATTGCTTGTGTTTTTCATTAATTAATTAATTGCTTTATGTTTTCTATTTTTGGATAATTATTTTATCGGCAAGTTTGTTGCAATATATTTCCTATGTGTCTGGTGGTAATCTGAGTGGTTCAAATATAATTTTGTTTTTTACGGGTCGATTCGAGTCGGGCAGCTTTAATCTCAACTATGCATTTGTGATGTTTGATTTTTATTGCATATATATTTATATATATCATTGTTGTTGTTTCTGCAATATATATTTATCTTGAAATGTTGAAAATTTCATTTTTATTATCTGTAGCCAAATTGATGCATGACCTATGTGTAATTCTGTACAAACCTATTCAAAAGTACTGCTTATTAATAATGGGATCGAGATGTATTTAAAAGTTTTACAAAAATATGATTATTAATTTTTTTGTTTTTGTATGTGTTATTAAAATTACATTTACTGATTATTTGTAAATATATAAAGTTCTATTAAGGTGTTTCGTGATTAATTTGCTATATTTGTATATTTAAAACTGGATAATGAATATTTGGTAGCGTACTGAAATTTGAAAGATTTTGATAAATCCAAGTCAGCTAATTTTAATGAGTGTTACAGATTTAAGAAGCAACCATATCATTGATAATTTTCAGAGTTGTAAACTTTCGAAAAACTAACCAAATACCATAAATATATAATAAATTTAGAAACGTTTTTGTGCTTTGAAAAATGAATACAAATTTGAAATTTACAAAAATTAATTATATTATTAAAACTAACAATAAATTTAACTTGTAATTAAATTTTTTAACTTTAGACATTAATTTTAATCATTTCGATTCAGTAGATCCTTATTTGAAGATGCACGGATTTATGTATTTGTTAAAAAATGTTTTTCTATATTACTAATATTATAATAACTTTTTTTTTCAAATTTCACCACTGATTTCTTTTCCATTGATATTGTATTTATTAAAAAGCTTGACTATGAATCGGTAAATATATCGATGCTTTTTGATATATTTACTGATTCATAGTACAGGTCTTAAATAAATACAATATTCAAAAAGTTAAATCCATCTTTAAATTTAACAGAGAAATCTTGAAACAGCAATATATATTTATTCAAAGAATTTATAAATAAGAAGTTTTAATTAATTCACAAAACCGCCAATTCCAAATTATTTAAACAAAAAGATATCTAACTCTCCCCTTCTTAAGACTTTTTCCACTTCTTCAGCCACTCGATTCTTCTTTCTTTCGTTCCTTCTTGTGAATGTAGTTCGACTCGATGAGGTGATAGAAATCTGGCGATTTTATATGGGCCATCGTATTGCATACCATCCTTGTGCCTGTTCTGCGGCTCTTTACGTACGAGTACCTCATCCTCCACCTCGAAACACGAGTGCCCCTCTTTGTCTTATCCATAGCTTTCATAGTGTCTGTGGCTTTACTCGAGTTAAATCTCGCGTCTTCGATTCTTTCGCTTCTTGATATCTCGGCTTGTTTCAGGTTAGAGTGTAGGTTAACATTCCGTCCATAAATTATCTCAAATAGTGATAAACCTGTAGCACTTTGTCGACTACTATTTATAGTGAACTCTATTCTGGGTTGAAGTTCGTGCCAGTTTCTCTCTTTACATCCGCCTGCCAATGTCGCAGTAATACGATCTCTTATCGTTCGTATGGCTATTTCGGCTAAACCATTTGATTGGTGCTAGTAAGGTGAGCTGAATTCCTGTTTGATTCCAAGTTTCTGTAGTTTCTGTCTTAGGAAATTCCCTTCGAAATCGCGGCGTCTATCTGTTAAAATGCTCTTCGGTTTTCCAAATCGATAGATCCAACTATTAAGTATTGTTTTGAAAATGGTCCCTTCGTCTTGCTTTGTGATTGCAGTTAAAGAAATCAGTTTGCTAAAACGGTCCACCATTACTACCATATATTTTTTATGGCGTTTATTTCCATGTAAGCCACATCTATAACAATCTGTTCTAGGAATTCAGAGCTATATCTAGGAATAAATGTTTCCTTGGTTCTTGTCTGATCGATCTTTCTCTTAGCGCAGATCTCGCAACATCGTAAACAGAGTTGGATTGTTCCTTGCATTTTCGGGCAATAAAATATCTTTTCCATATAATGAAATAATTTCTTAACTCCAATGTGACATAGTTCTTCATGTAGCGTTGTTGTTAACAGGCCTGCAAATGTTTCTGGGACTAACATTAAGATATTTTTGTTCTTTTCTACTGTTATTAATCCTCCATCAATTCGTGTATTTTTTACGTTAAAAGGAAAACAATTCTTTTTCTCCCCTGTACATCCATTTTCAAATATCTCTCGCAGCTCTCGAAACCGAATGTCCTTTTGTTGTTGTTCCCATACTTTTTCCATAGCTTCTGTTCTTTGGATAGTATATATATATCTAATCTTTGATTTTCCTTCCTTAGCTTCTTCATGTCTTGTTTGACACTGGGTGCAAACCATACTTTTTAATCTTGATAGTCCATCTGCATTCGAGTGTTCTTCGCCTTTCCGATATTTTAGTTCAAAATCATATTCCGACAGGTTAGCTAACCATGTTTGGAACTGCGGACTGATTGGCGTTTTTGTAGTGTTCATGAAAACCAATGCCTTGTGGTCGGTGCGAATTATGAATTTTTTCCCGTACAGATATTCTCTAAGGATGATGACGTATTCATGTACGGCGAGCAGTTCTTTCCTGGTTACACAGTATCCCTTTTCATGTGATGACATATGTCTCGAGCCATAAGCTATGACAGATTCTTCTCCATCTTCTGTAATTTGACTCAAAACTGCACCAATGGCTCCAAAACTAGCGTCTGTGTCTAAGATAAAAGTCCTATCTTCTCTTGGAAAATCAAGGATAGGTGCTTCACACAACCGTCTCTTTAGAGTTTGGAAGCTCTCATTGCATTCTTTAGTCCAATTTATATCTTTATCGCATCCAGATGTTTCAGCGTATAATGGTTCGGCGATTTTGGCATAGTCTTTGATGAATCTTCTATAGTAGTTCGTTAATCCGAGAAACGATCTCAATTGTTTTGAACATTTTGGTACTTCTGCTTTGTCGGTCTCTTCAACTTTCTTTCTGTTTGTCTGGATACCCTTCTCATTAACTGTGTGAACAAGGAAACACAATTCTGCTTTATTAAATTTGCATTTATTAATTTTGCATATATACATTTGGTTTAGTACTAACTCCAACACTTTTATAATTTGCTCATCATGAATGTATTTTGGAAATTTATTTTAGCCATTTTACAAATGGCTTTCAGGTAAGATATTTAATTTTAAGTAAATTTTAAGACTTGAATTTTGGTCCATATTGATATGAGATCATTATTCAAGTTCTTAAATATTACTTTTAATCAACAATATAATTATAAATTATTTTAAATTAATTTTCAGGGTTTTTAGGAATTTTATGACATTTATTTTTAAGTATTTTGGAATTATTTCGAACAAATGTGAGTCAGATATATTTTTAATTATAATTAATTAAATAAATAAATCAATCACCAAAAATATGTATTTTTTAACACATTTTGGAAAAAATCTTTTAGTATGAATAAAATAATTTTTTTAATTTTTGCAATTTTTTTTCTGAGCTCAATGAGGGGCTTCTTTTAGGAAAGCAAATCTGGATTGAAAAGACAGTGAACCAAATTCATCTGCTCTTGAAAATTTCATTAAAAATATATTTTTAAAAATTTTCAGCGATCTTTTTATTTCTAAAAATTGTCTAAAATAGAATTTTTATAGAAACGTATCTCAGCGGTGCATTTTGATGAATCAAAAGTTTGTATGTGTTTTTTAGTATGTGTTGTGCTTGTGTTTCTGTGCAGTTTTTAATTTTTCTTCCACTTTTCAGATTTCTATAGTATGCGATGTATCTGACTGCACTCTAAATGAGAACATTAACGTGAAATCAAAGTAAGAATGTATGTTTCTATAATGTAAGATTATTAATTTTTTTGTTATATTATAGGAAACGGTTCTCAGTGGCGTTTGGTGTATTTTATCGCTTTGCATGTTTGCTAATGAATTTTCAGTATACAGGTGAGTATGTATGAATCTTATAATATATTTTGTGATATAGGTAGTTTTTATCAAATGCAACGCGGTGGTGAAATACATTACGAATTCTTTGCTCATTTTACGGAGTTGATGATTTTTATTAAATGTCTAAATTGGTGCTAAAGAAGGTAAGTTTGATTATTTATTTGGTAATTTATCTGAAATAAATGCAGTAAAATAAAAGGATTTGTAGAATGTAACATTAAATATTTTAGAATTTTTAAATTTTTAATCGTTTACATTTACATTTTCTTATATGATTAATATTTTAGTCATTTTCAACCATTTTTTAGTTAAATAATAACAAAATATTTTAATAATGAAATAATTTGAAAAACAAATAAGTAATTAATAAAAACAAACTAACTTCTCTTACAGATGTTGCTTTCTCATTTAATTTTATAATATTTGAAAATCATTAAAACATTTACGAATTTCATAGAGAAATCACGCAGCATAAGTGGAGTTTGCTTTTTTTTAAACAAAAAATAATTTTTTTATCTAAACATTTTTTTTCAAAATATTGGTTCCTCATAATTAGTGAGTAGAGCCATGCGTCTGTCAGGGAAATCAGGAATTATACTCAAAAACAGACAAAAGAATTATAAAAACAAAAAACAACTACTTGAAATTTAATTACTCATTTATAAATTATTCAATTTTTTGTTTTTTGTTTGTTTTTTCTATCATAAATTAAACTCATACAATTTATTAATTGAGAATTTTTGATAAAATTTATTTAAATTTTTTATACAATAAAAACTGATTTTTTAAAGTTAGTGGTAATGGATGATTGTGCCCGCATCCTTAAAATGGCGCAAATGCAGATTAAACACCTCATACAGTAACTTGCCTACTGTATTTGGCCTTGCATATTTATTATGTTATTGTTATTTTATCATTAATAAATTTTTGACCCCCACCCCCTATTTCCAAACTTAATAAAAATACTCATTTTACGATTTTAAAACTTACACTGATAGACTATACATATAGAAATTCATTAGATATGCCTTATCATTTGCAGGTCATTCACATGATATGACAGAATAGGGGACAAATAAAGACATCGGAAGAGAAGTGCAAATGGGACACTTGCCACTTTCCCCAGTTGAAATCGAATAATATAAATTAAGAGATTCCCATTAATTGTGCCCATTTTGAAGATTATTAAACTGACAATGTCCATTGAAAAAAAATCAGTGTTGAAATTTGAAAAAAGTTCTCATAATAAAATAAGATATAATTTTATTCTAAAAAATTATTTTCTTATTTGTTATTTTCCTCTGGGACTTTATTTTTAAAGCATTATTGACATTGTAGTGATTGTTATCCCTTGATTGTCATTCTTTGTATATTTTCTTGCCGTATACTACTTCCGCAGGACTAAAGCCTATTGAACTCTGAATCGTCGAATTAAGCATAAATTCCACCTCTGGCAGTAAATCTGCCCAATTTTTATACATTTTATCTTTTAATGAAATTTGAATTGCATCCCTTATGGTTCTGAATTGTCTTTCGATCATTCCATTAGCTGAATGACGATAAGCGCTTGAGTATACCAATTCAATTCGGTGAATGTTCATTAAGTCGTTTATTAGTTTTGCTTCAAATGTTTTCCCTCTGTCGCAGTGTATAAACTTTGGTGCTCCGTATTTTAAAATCCAATTATTTTTCAAAATAGCTGCTGTTGTATTCTCGTCTTGTCTTGATACTGCATTTAATGATATATATCTACTAAATTGATTCATAATTGCCAATATATATCTCTTTCCATGAATTGTTGTCTTTAAAGGTCCACAAAAATCAATAAAAATCTTCTCAAATAAATTCGAATTATTATGTTTTAAAATAGTTTCTTTCGTACGTATTGTCAATGTTTTCTTCTTTGGCATTCTTTACAACTGCGGATTACAATTTCAATTTGTTCACGTTTATTTTCAAAATCAAATGTAATCTTGTACTTTCTTCACCCCTGCTTGGCATAACGTTTGATGAGTGTGTTCTACGAATTGTCTTATCTCTTCCTTCGGTATCCATATTTTCCTTTTGTTTGTTGTTATCACATTGTTGTTAATTTCAAATTTGATTTCTTCTCCTTTCAGTATTTTTTCTCTTATATCAGCAATCTCTATAGAGTCCTTTTGCCACATGGAACCATCATCTCCTAGCATCAACGCTAGGATTCTTGTCTTCAACCTTCCTTTCATTGGTTCTTCGTGTATTGTTTGGCACTTCATGCATGTGTCACATTCGTTCCGTGATAAAACATCAGCATTAACATGTAATTCGCCTTTCCTGTACTCTAAATCCATATCCAAACCACTAAGATGGTTAATCCACGTCTGAAATTGTGGTGTAATAGGTTTTTTGGTTTTAAGCATAAATGTTATTGCCTTGTGATCCGTTCGAAGTCTAAATCGCTTCCCATATAAATAATGTTTAAAATGTAACGTAAAATAATAAATTGCAAGTAATTCTTTTCTAGTGATGCAATACCCTAATTCGTGTGTACTCATTGCACGCGATCCATACGCAATCACTCTTTCATTTCCATTAGAACCTAACTGTAATAACACTGCTCCTATTCTATCAAAGCTTGCATCAGTATCTAATATAAATTCTTTTTTAAAATCCGGGAAAGCCAGTATTGGAGCTCTCATTAATTATTCTTTCATACCTTGAAACGCTATTTCGCATTCATCTGTCCATATTAATTTTTTTTGGTTACCCCACATAGTTTCTCCAAGTTCTTAGAAAATTTTGTATAATTTTCAATGAATCTTCGATAATAATTCGTAAGTCCCAAAAAACTCCTCAATCTCTTTAAACATTTTGGTCTTTCAAACTGCTTTATTGCGTCAATTTTACGATCCTCCGTTCTTATACCATCTTTATTTATGATATGGCCTAAAAACTTAGTTTCACATTTCAAAAAGTGACATTTCTCTCGGCTCAACTTCAATCCAGCTGTTTTAATTCTGTCTAGAACATTTTTTACTCTTTTTATGTGTTCTTCTTTAGTATTTGAAAATATTAGGATATCTTCCAGGTACACTACAGCTTCTTTCCAATTTAGTGATCCAAGCACTTTGTTCATTAATTTCTGGAAAGTAGCAGGAGCCGCTGCTATCCCAAATGACATACGAATGAAGCAATATTGCTCATTCTTTGTAGAGAAAGCCGTTTTATTTTTTGAATCTTCAGTTAACTCCACTTGGTAATATGCACCGCCTAAATCCAGTGTTGTGAAAAATCTCGATCCATTAAGAGCGTCCATCATTTCTTCTGTATTTGGTATTGGAAAAATAGGTGGCTCTGTTACTAAATTTAATGCTCGAAAGTCTAAGCAAATCCTTATCTCATCTTTGTCTTTCTTTTTAATGCATACCAGTGACGAATTCCAAGGTGATTCGCATTTCTTTATAATACCATTCTTTTCCATCTCTTTAATATTTTCTTCTATTTTCGATAAGAGGTGTACTGGTTGACGTCTAGGATTAATAACAATTGGAGGTTCTGTCGTATTTATCTCATGTTGTACTATTTCTGTTTTACCAATGTCCAATTTATGTTTAATAAATACTGTTTCATATTCTTCAATCAATTTCTCGATTTCTTTGTCTTCTTTTTCCATTTTTTAAAAATCCTCTTTCTTTTGTTCAATATAACTTATCTCATATTTCTCACTATCGGTTCTTTGTAAATATATATTAAATTCCATTAAAAAATTTATCCCCTCAATTATTTTTGGAACAACTCCTCGAGTAACATAGAATTCTATTGGTTTTGAAATACCCCCTACAGTTACAGTTATATTTATCTTTCCCATTACAGTTATGCCATTGCCGTTTGCACATTTCACTTCAATATCACATTTCTCCAATGTTACGAATAGCTATATTACTTATTATTTATATATATTATGGTTGGGGGTTTTAGGTTATTAATTTTGTGTTATATAATTATATTCTATTCCAGACTATAATATAAACTATGTTAAGTTCGTGTTGGTACGTGCGAGTATGAGAAGAAATTTGTAGAGCCCGATAGAGTCACCGTTAAAAAATGTGGCGGGACAATCGGGGTGTGTGCTGTGTAAGGACTTTTTACTATAAAAAATTCTGATAAAATTACAGTACTAACGAGATAAAATCGTAGTAAAAATATTAAATCAAATTAATCTATTTAACAAATTAACAATTGTAACAATAACTTTATTTAATTGAAATTCAAAAAAACCTTGATGATGGAGATGACGTTTGTTACGGCGAACCAGTTCTTGCGAAATAATTTGCCAAGATTTCTTTGTTGCTTGAGGATTAAACAAGGATTAAACTGTGGATTAAACAAATATCACTTAATAAAACTTTCCCGGATAGCTAAGGTAGGATAATTGCACTTGAGATTTGTTGGAGGTTCGGAATTTTAATTTTTGCTATTTTCTTTATTGATTTTTTTATTTTTTATCAATTTTTGTATACGATAATTTACCATGGTAAATTATCGCTATATAGTCTTTTTATTGCTTTCCAAGCGTGACATACGCTCAATGGAATAACAAGGTATCATGAAACCTTGTTTAAAAACGAATAAAATGTATAACTGTACATTACAATATATATATTATAATGTGTTTAAAATTATTGTAGATATTTCCAAATTGAAATTTGATTTTTTGGTTAAATCGCGGTTTGTTACTGGGGTTATGTCTTCGCCAGACTTCGGCTTCTTTAGAAAAAAATCTGACAAAACTTGTTGTCCAGAGCGCTTCATGATGGCTGAAACAAATACCGAGAAATTACATAAGAACAACTAATATAATCTACCTTAATGTAAATTTAACATTGATTATTTTATTATATAATAAATTTTATTTAACAAATTGTTAATACATATATATATATATATATATATATATATATATATATATATATATATATATATATATATATATATATATATATATATATATATATATGTTTCACTTGTTTTTACAACACTATTTTTATACTATTTTGAAACAAAATTTGTGACCACAGTAACGAAAATTTTTAAACTAAAATCAAATCATAAATTGCAAGCATGCTTCTGTAAAACTCTTTAATTTCGTTTGCGATTTTTAAAATTTTTTCTTGGTAATTGTGGGAAGGCATGCTTTGGTAAAATTTTGAATTTCGTATGTGATTGTTTACTTTGCTTTTCATTTCTTTGTTAATTAGTCGGTAGAATAAAAACGGTTCGCGCGAACCGGCTGAATCCCACTACTGAATATATCCCATCCAATTTTGGTATTTGATGGTAGAATAAATCGAATTTTTCATAAGCAAGCCTTGCTATATCAGCTGTGAAAATATATAATGATTATGCGGCTAAGTATGAATTTGGCTGTAAAAAAAACAATTAAGTCATCTGTTTGGAAAACTATATATGTTTTTGATATTCACGAATTTTCGGCACGGCCTTTTTCAAGTGAATTTAATCCAATTTTTTTTGATCAAAATCACTTGAAAAAAGCAGTGCCGGAAATTCGTGAATATCAAAAACATCGATCTATTTACTAATCTATAGTCAAGCTTTTTAATAAAAACAATGGAAAAGAAATCAGTGGTGAAGTTTTAATAAAAAGTTTATATTATATATATATATATATATATATATATATATATATATATATATATATATATATATATATATATATATATATATATATATATATATATATATATATATATATATATATATATATATATATATATATATATATATATATATATATATATATATATATATATATATATATATATATATATATATATATATATATATATATATATATATATATATATATATATATATATATTTGGCAAAATAAACCGTAGATTATTTAATGTGAAAGTCAAATAGTTCACAAAAAATAATTTATTTTAACAACAATCTGAGTAATAACTAATTTAATAAATAATTTTTAAAGATATTTTTGTAATATAAAATTATTTCATATTATAAAGTTTGGTTTGACTTCAACCTCATTTACAAATGTTTGTATAATAAACATAGAATAAACATTACACCCAATATTAGATCCAATTATTATTATTATTATTATTATTATTATTATTATTATTATTATTATTATTATTATTATTATTATTATTATTATTATTATTATTATTATTATTATTATTATTATTATTATTATTATTATTATTATTATTATTATTATTATTATTATTATTATTATTATTATTATTATTATTATTATTATTATTATTATTATTATTATTATTATTATTATTATTATTATTATTATTATTATTATTATTATTATTATTATTATTATTATTATTATTATTATTATTATTATTATTATTCGTATTTCTCCTAATGATCACCTCACTTAAAGCTATTGCGTATTAAAGATTTTCCTTTGAAAATATTGATAATCTCTTCCCATCTCCCAATTTATCATGTTTTCATCAACTAATAACCATATAATTAATGGATATTATATGTAAGATTACTGACAAATAAGGAATGCCAACTATAACTATTATAAATATTAATTCCCAAACAAAATCACAAAAACAAAAAATGCACAGCATAATATTAGGAATATTCTTGTGCTGTACCTTCTTATTTCTCAAATCTAAAGAAGAAAGCTTTTTTCCATTGTTATCACAGCTACCAAATGATGCCGTTGATGGAAATGCAAATGGTATTTAATATTTTAATTTTAAAATTTTAGAAAATAAGTGACATAAATATTATTCAAATCCTAATTTGTTTACATTTTCTTGAATATCTTATTTTCTTTTAAAATTTTTTATAGGTATTTATTTTTTGAATGTTTTCACACTTTACCGCAAATGATGGTTATAGCCGCCCGACATGGATAATTAATTAAAAAAAGAATATCGTTATTAAATGTGATACAAACGCACTTACTTGTAAACAACATATATATACTAGTGATGATTATTTGTTCTAAGAACTTCTTCAATAATAAACGTGTGCGGCAACATGTTAAAACAAAACAAATTAATAAAATCATGTTAAAAGTAATTTGGTATTTCATTTCTTTTTACTTTTTAAATTTCTTTAATAATCAATTTTTTTATTTATTATTTTTAAAATTTTTAAAATTCCATTCTAGCTAAACAATAAATATTTTTATTTGTTTATTTTATTGATTTCAATATTTTATAACCGTTTTTAATTAATTTTATTAAATTTAAACTTTTAATAAATGATTCATTGAATATATAACACAAATTTAATTTATATTTCAGATGAAAAAATTTATAAATTTTGAATAATATTTATTAAAAATCTGTAAAATCAAAAAATTCATGTCCTTTCTATGTCTATGTATCACCCGGAGTCATTCTCTAAATATATTGAAAATGTATATAATTTAATTAATAAGATTCAAAGGTGTATTTTGGGTTTATAAAGAATATTTGTACGATCAAAACATTCAACCAACTAATAACAAAGTTTATTTCTTTATTACAATTTCACGATATATCGACAGCAAAAACCTCAAATTTAAATAAGTTTACCAATGGTAAAATTTTACAAAGTTTTCTTTTTTAACAACTGATGCTTTCGAAAAAGTGATAAAAATTATTTCTTTTCAAACTTTTTTTTCTTGACAAACTGGCAATAGAAATATATTGTTGAAATATTATCTGTTTTTCTCTGTTCTCCTTTTTGTATTGATTAGGAACATCTATAATTTTCAGTTCAGTACCAATTCGGCAATTCCCGAGTTCTAAAGAAAATTAATTAATAATTAATTATATCACCGAGTTCAGATCTGACAAGCCAGTATTGGCCTGGTGAACTTGGCGACTTTTGTTTTCTAGCAGAATGATTTATGATGTAAACAAATTTTAAATAAAATAATTAATTAGTTTGTATTTTAGTAATACTGTTACATAGGAACCACCATTGATTTTTAATTATTGTATTTGTCTTTAAAATTTTATTTGTTACTCATTAATTTCTCCCACCCCCGAAAATAGTAATTTTCAATTTTTGAAAATTTTTAATTAATTATACATTCAATTTTTATTTTGCACTCATTTCATAACCTCAACATATTCATGTCATCAGCAATTAGAGTTATATGTACAAAGTCAAAAATTTAATTTTAAAGAATATTTGTTTGAATTAACATGTATAATTAGAAGTTTGTCTATTATTAAAATGATATAATAATATGAAAATTTGTTAGTAATAAAATTTAGAGATATCTTAATAATTGCTACAATTAGACAAATTAAGAAAATTCAAGGTAACATTCTTTTTTTGTAGGAAATGTCAAATTATATTTTTAATTATAATGCTCTTCTGGTTCAGTTATAATAAAGATCTAATTTTCATATAAATAATTTTGGGCAACAATAAGTTAAAGGGAATTTTTTGATATTGAGTTATCAAATATAATAAATAAAGAAGACATTGTTAAGAAATTACTAAATAAATTATTATAACATTGAAAAATATAGATCATTTTAAATATATTGAAATACATTGAAAAATTCATATACAGGTAGTCCCCGACTTACGACTGTTCGCACTTACGACCATTATTTTTTCCAATTTTTTTCATAGAAAATACTTAAAGAAGACAAATATGTAGTTGCGGGGAATCCCTCAAATATATGAGAAAAATTAAAAAAAATCGAATTACATACATATTTAAGTACAAATAATACATTACATTAGCTAAGTCGGAATATTTTTAAGTGAATAATTTTATATCATCCCATAAATGGCTGGAACTAGTAAAAATAGTAAAAATGAAAGAAGTGTTATAGACTTGGAAACCAAACATAAAATAATATTACAATTTGAAAGTGGTAAAAAAGTGAAAGATATAGCACATGATCTTAAACTGTCTCATTCGACAATATTACCAATGATTTTAACTGATAAAAAACGAATTTTGGAAGCTGTAAAAGAATCGACATCTATGAAATCTACAATAATAACCAAAAATAGACAAGGTGCCATACATGATATGGAAAAACTATTACTGATTTGGATGGAGGATTTGATTCAAAAACGAATTCCTCTAAGTCAGTGGTTCTCAAACTTTTTTGATCACGACCCAAATTTTTGACATTTCATGCCAAAAATTTTATTGCGACCCACATGACAAAGATTAATTTTAAAATAAATGTTTATTTAATGAGAATAACTCTATTTAACTCTAGTTATTCTAGTCATCGCGACCCACCAAAAATTCTTTCGCGACCCATAGTTTGAGAAACACTGCTCTAAGTCTTGCAATTATCCAAACCAAAGCCTGTAGTCTTTTCAATATGTTAAAATTAAAGGACGGTAAAAACTATGATCAGACTTTTACTGCAAGCCATGGTTGGTTTCAAAAATTTAGGAAGAGAGCTAATTTTCAAAATGCAAAAGTTGGTGGAGAGGCAGCTAGTACTGATTATAAAGCTGCTGAGAAATTTGTAGTTAAATTCGACGAGTTTCTAAAAGAAAACAATTATACAAAGGAACAAATATTTAATGTAGATGAGACTGGTCTATATTGGAAGAAGATGCCTGAACGTACGTATATTCATAAGGAGGAAAAACGTATGCCAGGGTTCGAGGCTTTTAAGGACCGAATAACAGTTTTATTAGGCGGAAATATTGCTGGTTATAAATTGAAACCCTTTGTAATACATCGCTCGAAAAATCCAAGAGCATTTAACGGAGTAAATATTAATATGTTACCAGTGCATTACAACTCAAATAAAAATGCTTGGATAACACGATTAATTTTTGAAGACTGGTCTATGAAAGTATTTGCGCCTGAAGTAAAAGAATATTGTAATCAAGAGGATATTCATTTTAAAATACTTTTACTACTAGATAATGCACCTGGACATCCACCACACCTATGCGACTTACACCTGAACATTCAAATTATGTATCTGCCTCCAAATACTACGAGTGTTTTGCAGCCCACTACATTTTAAGGCCTATTATTTAAAAATTACATTTACTCAAGCAATTATGGCTCTTGAAGAGGGGATTACTTTAAAAGAATTTTGGTCAAAGTATAATATTCTTCATGGAATTAAAAACATAGCAAGTGGATGGAAAGAAGTCAAGCCTTCTTGTATGAGCGGAATATGGAAAAAATTAACAAAAAGATTTGAAGAATGTACAAGTTCGTCGTTTGAAAAAGAAGTTGACATTGAGGAAATTACAGATCAGATCGTAGATCTTGGTCGGCAGCTTAATCTTGAAGTTGTCAGTGAAGATATTAACCAACTCATTACACACCAATTGGATGACCTAACAAATGAAGATTTATTGGAATTTGAAGCACAATGTGTTGCAGAAAACGAAGATAAAAGCAAATCAGATGAAGAAGAAAGTCCACAAAAAAATTCTCAATAAAAGAAATGAGTGCTGCTTTTCACCAAATTAATAAAGGAATGCTAAAATTACAACAAATTGATGCAAATGAAGAGCGATTCTCAGAAATAAATAGGCTGATTCAGGAAAATTTGGCTTGTTATCATGAAATTTGCCGAGAAATGAAAGCTCAAACTGTTGAGACGACATTAGACAAATTTTTTAAGAAAACCAGCACTGGACATTCTGTTTCTGAAGACAACGCAATGGATTATACTCTTGTAATAAGTACGGATGATGAAGACATTTAAATAACTCTAAATTAAATAATATATTTTTGTTTAATAATATATATTTTTTATTATGTATTTTTGTTTAATTATGTATGTAATGTGTTGTTTTTAATTCAATATATATTTTTGTGTTATTATAATTATTTTAATTAAAGTTTGAATTATATGAATTTTGGGTAGTTTCATTTCTCCTGACCATCAAAGTTAGTAGTACAATATGTAATTTTTTTCTTAATTTTATTTTATGAAATTAGACTTACGACTTAATCGACTTACGACCGATGACCAGGGACCTATCTCGGTCGTAAGTCGGGGAATACCTGTATACATATTATTTTTATTACTATTGTGTTCATTAGAAACTTTTTGACTATGAAAAAATATCGATCAGTAAAAATATCGATGTTTTTTTTGATATATTTACTGATTCATAGTCAAAAAATTTCTTAATGTCAATTGAAAAGAAATCAGAGGTGAAAATTGATGAAAGTTCTTATAATAATAATAATAATAATAATATTATTATTATTATTATTATTATTATTATTATTATTATTATTATTATTATTATTATTATTATTATTATTATTATTATTATTATTATTATTATTATTATTATTATTATTATTGTCAAATAAATGAATAAGTAAATAATTATAAGAAAAAATATTACGTGTAACAAAATGTATTTTTCTCATTTAATAGAAATGCATTTAGTAAAATATATCGAATTAAACAAATTCCAATTAAAACAATCTATTACTTATACAAGATGTTTTCAATAGAAGAATTACGTTTAATGTTTTACTAAATGTTTCCATTCGTATGCAAATAATTACCAAAGAGGTTGATAAAAAATTCTAAAAAAATTGAAAAAATCATGAAAATAATTTTTGATAATTATCAAATAAAAGTAAAAATATAAAATACAAAATAAAATTCATCTTAAAAATTTTCGAATTTATTTTATATCCTTTATCTTGTTTGATTGAATGGTGGTGGGCATAAATTCAAGTAAGAATTTGTCTTTACGAATCAGAATGCGAGTACAAAAGTTAATTAACACTATTATAAAAACTGCCATAATTTGTAATTATCGTTAAGAATTTATTGATCTATTTGCATATAATAAAAAACATTAAGAATCTGAAATAATGTCTATGATTATCCAACAAGATGTGACTTAAAATAAAATCGCTATAAATGAAACTTTAAAAATTTATTTTTACTATGTTTAAAAAAAAACATGAAAAGTTTCTATGTTCTATAGATGTGATCTAAAGAATCAAATCAAAGGTTAGACCGAATCTAACCAACAATAAAGGTAAAATTTAAAACAAAATTTTGACAGAATTAATGAAAATTAAGTTTCTCTTTGCACCCATCGAATATCATTCTTTTTGTGGCAAATATATCTGAATTGATATCAGTAAATATTTAACTGAAATTCTAGCCGAGTTAGACAGAATCACTCCATCACAAACTCTGTTTGCCAGACAGTCAGTTTAACAATATTTTCTGGGCATTTATAAATTATTATCAACTTTATTTTGACAATCCGAGGATATTACGGAAAAAATAAAATAAAAATAAAATCACAGAAATTCATTGAAAATATCAAAATCTAAACCCCACACTTGTTATAGTGTTAACCAATATTTAATAATAATAATAATAATAATAATAATAATAATAATAATAATAATAATAATAATAATAATAATAATAATAATAATTATTATTATTATTATTATTATTATTATTATTATTATTATTATTATTATTATTATTATTATTATTATTATTATTATTATTATTATTATTATTATTATTATTATTATTATTATTATTATTATTATTAAGTGATGATTACTTGGTAGCAGCATTATTTACATTTTAAAACAATTAAATGATAATTTAAGCATTTTGCTGCGAATAATATATTTAATATAAATGAAAAAATTTCGTCTATAATATAGTCCTTATAGTAGAAAATTGTTTCATTTGTATTAAATATATTAAAGGCTTAAATTATAATTTAATTGTTTGAAAATAATAATAATAATAATAATAATCATTATCATTCGTATTTAATTAGTTTAGGAAAATACATGATTTCATATTTTAAAATAATTTAATTTTATTTTTAGGAAAGGATATGCCATTTAAAAGAGAGTCGGAAACTTTTAATTATATTAGGAAGCAATTAGATTTGATGCCTAAAAGTTATTTTAAATATAATTATTTACCAAGTATGCTGCGTTTCGGTTAATATAAACACCATAAAAATGAAAATAGAATAATTAGACATTTATTTTAAATATACATTTTCATTCTTTCTATATTGTTTATTAGTTCAAATTCCTTTTTAAATGTTTATTAGTATTGTTTTTTCATTTAATACATTACATATTATATATTATTTATAAAATGTTAAAAGATATACCTTTGGAAATTTAAGCTTCTGGTTTCAATAGTAAAACAATTTTCTCCATCACATTTGGACTTCGAAATAAAAATTTTGGTCGTTTTGAATTAAATGTAAGTTATATAAAAACCTTGTTAGATAATATGTTTCTTAACCGACAGTCTCGTCATTCTGAATATCAGAATTGGAGGAATTTTGAAATACTAATAAAAGTAAAAAAATGGGATAGCTTGTCATGAATAATAAGTTAAATAGTAGTGTCAGACTATGTTGTTCTAGTATTTATTGCATCTTTCTAAAAGATTTTTAATATTTTTCAAATGTATATAATTTATCAACAATAGTTGAACAATGATAATCCTTTTACCTCATTAACATATAAAATTCTTCATTCGATAAACATTATATTACTTTTATAAGAACTTTTTCATAAAAAGAAAGTATATATTATATTTATAACCAATGAGAATTAAGAAAAAGGAAATAAAAGAGAGATAAAAATGTATTTTCGGAAGAATATTGCTAAATTCCAGGAGATAGACAAGGACTATCTTATAATCGAAAATCTTTTCATTAAATACATTATTCGCAGTAAAAGGCTTAAATTATCACTTTATTGTTTTATTATAATTATAATTATTATTTTTTTTTAAAGGTCATATTATTTTCTTTGAGCCTTTAATTCACTTTTTCCTTTCGTCATCAGTTGCCGCATAGGAGTAAGACATGTATTTTTAGTATCGTTATTATAATTTAAAATAGTTTCTATTATCGCCTTGTGAATATATAACTAGGGTTTTAAAATTTATTAATCATCACATTGATTTTTACAGTCTCTTTTCATTATATTTTGAACAATAATATCAACACAATTAGGAAAATCATTAGATTCATCTTGTTTATTTGATGATTTATCAGTCGTAGAATTCTCTATACATGACTTAATTTCTTCACTAGGTAAATCATTACATTCATGATAATCTTCATGCTTGAAAACATTTTCAGATTCATCAGTATATGACATATTTTCTTCGTTAATTTCATCGTGTGAATATGGCCATTTTAATTTCTCTGGAACATTCATAAATTCTCTAATTTTTACATTTGACATTTCCTCTTATTTTTCAATCAAAAAGTTGATTATATATTCTAAATAAAAAATTAATAAACATTTAAAAAATCATATTTTACCTTTTTCTGACATGTTTGAAAATAATTTAAAATGAAAAATAATTTTGTTTATACTTTTATTTAAACATTAACAACATTTTCCAAGAATTATTATAGTTTTTGATACACTTTTATACATGTATATACAACTCCTAACCCAGTCAATAATTTCAATAAATTCTTTAATTTTTCACATCTCGCATCATTCTCCTTTGCTTTTTTAGCTAGTCTAATCATCATATTCCATCCACCATGAGCATCGACCCATGGCATAATTTTTGATTCAGTAATCTAAATAATGATGATGTCAATTTGATAAATAAAAATAATACCTCTACAGACCATTGAAAATAATTTTCAAAGTCTGAGCCTGATTTTTCTAAAATATGTTTCATACACATGAAACCTATAATAATTCGAGACCATGTAATTTCATCATCGAATAATGTATAAAATATTTCCTCAAATAATTTTTTCTTTTGTTGAACTGTTTTCAAATTGATGATAGTGTCGTACTCGATATGATTATCTTCAGTGACTTTTTCTGTGCGATTAACAAGGAATTGTAGATTATTAATCACATCGTTAGTTTCTTTGTTGGAGATAAGACCATTCAATATGTCAATCATAAATGCTGTTTACTACATTTATAATTAATTGTTGAAATGTTGGTATATTTATATTATTGCTGTTGAGATGTATTATAAATAAAGGAATATGATTGGTTACAAGAAAAATTAATCCGCCAGCCCCTGTGGGGCTGACTGTGACAATTTAGAAACTATCGCGCCTGCCCCTTTGGGGCGCGGCGGGCGTGTAGGTTGATGATTTTAATCTTTATTTGAATAACTTGGACATACATGCTTTGTGTATGATTTAAAAAATTAGACTTTAATTTTTGTACCTTTTTAAAATTTTGCTTTGGAAAATTTTGGGGAATTTGTTTTTTGGGGCTTTTTAAAATTTGGAGAAAATAATTTTGTGAAATTTTAAATTTTGGGAAAATTTGGGGAAAATAATTATTGGGACTTTTTAAAATTTGGGAGATTTTTGAGTTGGGAAAATTTGGGGAAAATAATTTTGGGATTTTTTAAAATTTGGGAAATTTTACAGTTGGGAAATTTATTTTGGGGATTTTGTGATTTGGAAATATTTTGTAAATATTCCTTGTGATTTTTTCTAGTAATTTGTTGATTTTTTCCAAGTATTTTTATATAAAAAATTTCAAAGTGTTGTGACCTTAAACTTTTCAAATTTATCCAGGCATTTTTATTTTTCAAAATTGTTTCTAAGTCAAATGGTGTGACCTTCACTTTAAAGTACATTATCAAAAATTTTTCTATGTCAAGTGGTGTGACCTTCACTTTATAGTACTTTCATATTTTTTAAAATATTTTTTTTTGTGTTGAAGAATATGATTTTATTTCTATAATATAAGATTTTCTATGTTTGATAATATATAAATGATGTTAAATTATGGCATTTGATGTTGAAGTTAGAGACTTTGGAGCTCATTTTCCATGGAAACTATGCATTTTTTCTATATATAGACTATATATTTTTATGTTCGTTATAAAATTTCGAGTTTAAAAAAATATTTCCAGGGTGGTAGTGATGTGGATGGGACATGGTGTGGAAGGGACATATACATCTACTTCTATCATTTTATATAAATAATAATTATAAAGCATTTATTTTAAATCAAAACAAAATATCAGTTTGCATTCAATGTAATCGCAGAAGGTCTAATAAAGGTTTGGAAGTATACTTTGAATTGTATTCTTATATTAGAAGCTATACTACCTTATCACTGTTCCATTCAAATGAAATCATCAGGTAATAATTACAATGCATAGTAGTTATAATTAATGATCTACAAATAAAATTAATGAAAGAATAAACATATAAAACTAAGAGACTAAATTAATTACAAAAATGAAAAAATATAATAAACCCTTTTATAGCTATAAAAATAATAAATCAGCTTCATTTAAAAACAAGAAAAGAATATCATTTACTAAAACAAACAACAATGACTTACTTACTGATTTAATTTATTAATCATATGAGCGCATTTAAATTTATATGTACAACACTATTTTCAAATTGAATCTGCTATAAGTAAATAAATTGTAATTCATACTCGTTTAATGTTTTTTAAAATGGCTATTTGTAAATAAGCTAGATATTCCGGAGGTAAATTAACGCATGTCGACTTATCCGGGTGTACACCTAATTCCGAAATTTAATAACCTCTATAATACACGTTGGTGTGTACACCAATTGAGGTGACTCGCCATTTACGTAAAAATGAAGTTTATAACTTCATTTATTCAATTTTTAAAAATGGGTTTCAGGTAAGTTTTTAAATTTTAAGTAACTTTTAAGACTTGAATTTTGATTTTATATATTTATGACATTAATATTCAAGTTCTTAAACATTACTTTTAGCCAGCAATTATAATATAAAATATTGATAATTAAATTTCGGGTGTTTTTTTAGGAATTTTATGAAATTAATTGGAATTATTTTGATATAATGTAAGTCAGATATATTTTTAACTATAAATAAATAAAGTTATTACCGAAGACATTTATTTTTTTAATACAATTAGGAAAGAAGTGGAGTACATGGATTCTCTGTAATTTCCCCCATTCTCAAAGGCATTAATAAGACGAATTTTGTCATTTTGTGTATATCTATGAAAATATTAATTTATTATAATTTGCGATTTGCGAATTTATTTTTATACTGTAAAATATGTTAATGTTTTGTAATTTAATGAATAAATCTTACATTGTCAGGAGAAAGGTTATATTCTAAATTATTTTATAATTAAATTTTACGATGTATTTTCGTCTTTTCCCCTGAAACTCAAGGTAGATTCTAAATTAAAAATTTTTTCTTCTATAATTTTTTAATAATTATATGTTAGCAATATGTTAATGGTTATTAATTTCTGAACAAAAAACGCTATTTTAAATTTGCATGCGTTTTTCATTATGTGTTCTGTGTTGGTATGTTCAATTATTTTTTTGCCACTTTCTCAATTCCTATAATAAAGTTATTAAATTTCGGAACATTAAATTTTTAAACACAGGTAAGTTTGTGTGTTCCTATACTATAAATTTATTGATTTTTTAGATATTAAATTAAAGTTATTAAAGTTATTAAATTTCTGAATTAGGTGTATTTAATAACATATTGAATTCATTTATTCAATTACTACTAACGGCATGCCACGAAAGTTTATGTGACTCTTATCGAGAACTGTTCATGTTTTTCTGTTCTTATCTCAGATTCAATTTGGAAATGATAAATAACGACAGATAAAGACTAAAAATGATTTCTTATTAAATTATTAAAAATAAAAATTTGTAAAAATATTGTATTAAAAACCTTTTAAAAAAATCGATTTTCTAACCAAATCATCACGAAAAAATGAAGAAAAACAATTCTGCTGACAAAATGAAAAAAGATAAAATAACACTGATAATCTTTTTGATTTCTACCAGTGTTTTGTTTTAATGATTGCAATAGATTGCTAATGATATTTTGTTTGATGTTGAAATATACTCCGAATTATGATTAAATTACTTTCTTTACCGGGACATTAATTATAAAAATATTCTCCATTATTAACAATATATAATTAAATAGTTATTATTTACACATTGATGAATTAACTAAAAATAATTCCTATCTCCCGGCGGTCGTTTTGATATGAAAATTCAGGTTAAATGCAAAATTTTTCGGTTTTTGAATTTTATTTTTGAAGAAAAATAAATTTCAATTACCTTAATTATATTTATTTATAATCAATTTTATCTGGTGACAATGCAGTAGAAATGTTGTT
Organism: Schmidtea polychroa; assembly: GCA_959609185.1. NCBI lineage: Eukaryota > Metazoa > Platyhelminthes > Tricladida > Dugesiidae > Schmidtea > Schmidtea polychroa. The sequence continues at coordinate 72,709 of CAUHTR010000666.1, read as the reverse complement.
TTTTGTCCTAGATAAGAAATAAAATTTGCACCTTTCAACATAATACCAAACACATAAAGTCCAAAAACAACAATAGGCAAAACATTTTTTAAATTTGTAATTAAACTGATTTTCAGTGAACTAGCGTTTTAATGCAACAGATTGCATTTTCATTAATCATGATTACACCAACGAACAACATGTAATATACCAAATACTATTTCATAAAAAGAAATAAAAAACGATTCAATTTATTCAATCAAAATAATTCTTTCTACATGTACTTCTTTGACCTTAATAGCAAGTCATTAATTCCTTTCTAATAAAAGTTATCATTGTTGAGGTGATGAATTCGTTAAAAGCCTCTCTAATTTCACTTTTATTCCTGAATTTTCTAGAAGTGAAATAATTGTTTAAATTTTTAAAAAAAGAAAAATATGTAGGAGATAGGTCCCGTGAAAATGGCGGGTACAACATAGTCTTGAAAGTGGCGGTTCGACCTCTTTCCTGATTTTCAATGTTAAAAAATCACCATTAGAAAAGATTTGGAATCAAAATCTTATGATTCGTTTGTTAATATAAGAATCAAGAAAGGCAGAATTTATTTTCTTTGCGGCTTCAGTACTTCTGAGACCCAATTTAAACTGGTACAAAGATAAAAAACAAAAATGTAAAAATATGTAAAATAATAAAATAGTTTTATAAATAACATAAAATAAAATAAAATTGACTAGGAATCAGTAAAGATATCGATGTCTTTTGATATTTTTACTGATTCATAGTCAATATTTTTGATAATACAATGCCAATTGAAAATAAATCAGAGGTGAAAATCGAAAGAAGTTCTTATATTATAATAAAATAAAATGAAACTAATGACAAAGAATTGGTATATAATAAGTTTCTTACTTAAAAATTTACCGACATCTAGAAAGAAAGAAGAATCAACAACTCAAAATCTTTATGAAAAGTGAAGATTCTGTCCAAGAGTCTGAACAAGACTTATCTATGAATTAGCTTATAGATTGCCAATTTATAAATTGTGTTAAAGCCGGAGTTCCGACTTACCATTCATTAATCTTTTGATAGTTGATACTGGTGGAGTTTACGTAAGATAGAATTAAGTAAGAACAATATTAGGATTTTGCTGAATGTCACTATAGAAATATTATTCCTGTATAAAATACTTTATAAAACTGATTTAAACAAGTAGAATTGTCTACCGATAAAGGCAAATATAGAAAAGCTATAAAGGCAAAGATAAATTGCCAAAATAATTGAGAGACATTGAAATCTTAATTGAAGGAAAGAGTCGAAAGTGCTGATGCTAAGTTTGAACACTGCGAAAATTTCCTAAGTAATCCACGCAATGAAAAAGAAGGTGGATTCCTTCTCCAATTATCCTAAGAGGAGGACAATAATTAACAACCAAAAAACGTAAGTTTGTACAAAAATAAAGTAAATAAAGAATATAAATCCAATTTATATATTTTCAATGCAGTTGCTAATTGTCATAGCCATAGGTATAAACACAGGAGAAAAGTAAGATCATGTGATGTTTTCGGGTTAAGATTAACTGATGTCATAAAAAATATATAATGTATAAACCTGGAACACCAACAAATATAACAATATAACTAATTTTGTTATTAGGGTAATGACGGATGGGAAGATTAGCAGAAAAAGAGTGTAAGTCAGGGAAAATTTAAGTAAAATCTAATGAAAATCAAATTATACTTTGAAAATTTGCGAAATTAATGTAATGGCGGCAGAATTGCGATTTATTGATGCAGCCTAACCCAAAGTATAAAAAATTACTTTTAAAACATGTAAAATATTTTTTTGACTCTGTGGATGATATAATTTCATTTGTGAAACATTATGAACTAATACTCTATTACCGACACTATTGACAAATTGAATCTGCTATACTCAGATAAAATGTGAGTTTGACATTATTTAAGTAAGTTAATTGTAAAAATATAAGTGAAACAGTTGAGATTATCAGGGTGTTACTATGATTGAGTTTAATTATACCTGTGCTTCCACAAATATTTATACATGCACACACCAAATAATATTGATACTTTTCTGTTAAAACACCTAATCCGAACTTCTATAATCTAAAAAAACCAATAAATATATATTATAGGAACACACAAACTTACCTGTGTGTAGAAATTTATTGTTCCGAAATTTAGTAACTTTATTATAGGTTCTGTGAAGGTGAGAAAAAAATAACTCAACACACCAACACAAAACACATAATGAAAAATGCATGCAAAATTCTTATATAGGTTTTGGTTCCGAAATAAATAACTGTTAACATCTTGTTAACATATTGTTAAAATATAATTATTTTAAAATTATTAAAAAATGCAAGAAAATACTTTTAATATAGATTCCGACAGCTCTACCTTGAGCTTTAGGGAAAAGGAAGAAAATACAATGTAAGTTTTATTCATTAAATTACAAAACATTAAAATATTTTATAGTATGTGTGAAGGCAGTATTTCAAATATTGAAGGTCCTTCGAGATCTTTTGATTTACAGAAAGAAATTCGCAAATCGTAAATTTAAATAAATTATTTTAATAAATTAATATTTTGATAGATATACAGAAAATGACAAAATACGGCTTATTAATGCCTTTGAAAATGGGGACAATTACCAAGAATTTGGAAGATTACTAGGAATGACCAAATCTTCAATTAAAATAATTTGTTTTCTGCCACTTCTTTTCCCTTTGCTAACTGCCCCATATTTAAGAACAGGGAAATAATTTGTTGGATTTCGTCGAAGCCAATTTTTATTCCACGTTAGAAGAAATGCGAATTTTCCTATCCCAACAAAATTGCACGGTCTTCAAAACTTCAATTTTTCGATTCCTAACAAATAATTTAATATCTGTAAAAAAGGTAAGGCCATGTGTGGCAGCAAGGAACTCTGATCGAGTACTTCAAATCCGAATGGACTATGTCACACGTGGAAGTGTGGCGAGACAAAAATCTCATCCACATTGATGAGTGTGGTTTCAATACCTGGACCACTCAAACATTCGGAAGGAAGAAAAAAGGAGAAAAACATGTCATTTCTGTTAGCAATAGGTGTGAAAGGTGCAATTCATCACCAATTAATTGTAGGATCCTACAAAAAGGATACCTACCAAAATTTTATTAATGAATTAAGTATAAAATTGAATGGGACAGGATACCGTCTCATTCATGACAATGCTTCAATTCATGGTGGAGCAATTTCTCCAAATAATTATATAGAACACCTGCCACCATATAGCCCATTCCTCAACCCAATAGAAAGCGTGTTTAGTAAAATCAAAGGCAGCATCAGAAAAGTAATATCAAGGACAAATGGATTCAGTTCAATGTCCTTCCCAAGCATATTTGACATCGTCAAAGAAGCCATCGAAGATGAGCTGCATAAAGAAGATTATAAAAATTTAAAACGCTATTTCGTTCATGTACGTCAATTTTTCCCTAAATGTCTTAAAAAAATAAATGTGTTTGGTGATTAATTTTATTTATTTATAAATATAAAAATATCTAACTTACATTTTAGCGAAATAATTCCATATTAATGCATAAAATATCATAAATTTCCTAAAAAAACACCTGAAATTTAATTATTAATATATTATATTATAAATGATGACTAACAGTAATATTTAAGAACTTGAATGATGATCTCATAATTATATAAAATCAAAATTCAAGTCTTAAAATATACTTGAAATTAAAAAAATTACCTGAAAACCATTTTTGTTGCTAATAAATTATTGAATAAATGAAATTTAATAACTTCATTATCACGTAAATGGTGACTCACCTCAACTGGTGTGCATACCAACGTGAATTATAGAAGTTATTAAATTTCGGAATTGGGTGTAGCAGATTTAATTTATAAATAATGTAGCAAACCCTGTTAAAGTGCGAATATTTTGTACCTCATTTTAGAAGGACAGACAGTCCTACAATGAGAACTACAATTGCAAGTTAAAAGAGGCTCCTTATATGATTAGTTCGGGGTCACAATACTTACGCATGACTATTAGTTGAATGAAAGAAAATTAATTTATTTGCAGCTCAACTGTTGGGCTATTCTTTTTTTTTATATATTTTTTATTTTCACTATTATGAATTTTCATCTTTATTCAGGACTATAGCATTTGCAAAATATTTTTGTTTAACACAAATTTTCGAGACAAAATTTTTCAAGTGACTTTTGAGCAATCTTAATTTTTACCCAAAACAAAACACTTTTTAATTTTTTTAAATTACAAAAAAATAAAATATGAGATGGGTAAAAAGATTTAATTACAATGATTAAAGACAACTTATCATATTACAATCAAACTCTTCCGACACCAATATACAATTCACTCTTGAACTATCCAATTCTGTAGAGAAAGTCATGTTAAATTTAACATAGATCGTGATATTAATAAAAGAAGGAAATAAAGCCTTAATTAACTTCAATCATACAATTAATAATAAAAGATATTAAAAAACTTCAAAATAGGCTTTCAACAAATTTGGTAAACTGAAAAGTTATACAAATCTTTTTCCAAACAACAAATACATTAATAAATGCAACAATTAAAGACAATAGAACTTGAACACCAATAGTACATTATAGACTTACCTGTGTATATCTGTCCAATTGTCATCATCTCTACGTCTTTAAATAAAACTTCGGAAAATTCCCAACATTAGATGTCTTTCATTGTAGCTGTTATTATCTTATTCCATAATATATTTCTGTTTCTCGTAATACATTGTTTATAAAGTCTCTTATCTAAGATGTGATGAAAGATACATAAATTAAATGCATTATCTTTTCTAGTAATCCTTTAGAAAATATTAAAAATAAAACGAGAATTTACAATTAAAAACATTAAAAAAGTACATAAAGTGGTTATTTACAAAACAAAATACCATCTTTTACAAAATGGGCTTAGAACTTTTTTACTTAGATTTATCGCCGAAACCTTTTTCATCAAAAAACAAAACCGTTTCATCAGCATTTACCACACAAAAAATTGTTTTTCTATTTCCTCTTTTTATTTCGCACATTTTCATTTGGTATTTTTAAATATAATAATCACCCAATAAAATTAATTTAAATCATAAAAATTATATATTTTTCTATTTTTATTTGAGTGGCTGAATTGATTTGATAAATTCATGTTAAATAAATAAAAATATTAATAAGTAGTCTGAAATGAAGATAATCGAAATTAATAACTTTTAATAAGTCAAGCTTCATAATAAATTGGAAATCAACGTTAAAATAAATTTATATAAAAATGATCAAATTGTTTACATAATGTTAAAATAAACTCCATCTTTGTATAATTAATAATAAATTGTATAATTAATAAAAACAAAAATAATTATTTCTGGGAATTGAAAAACTGTTTTTAACTAAAATATATTTTTTCTTCATTCTTTACTAATATAATGCAAACAGTGCGGAAGTAGATAAAATCAAGGTTATTTTCAAGGAAAGAATTATTTCCAGAGAGAAAGAGAGAGCGAGAAAATAAAGAAGACAAACTCACATATATGTCTATGATAAAATTCTCAGAAAAATTCAAATCAAACTTTTTTTAATAAATTTATTTATTTAATATTTACTATATATTTAATAAATTTATTTATGAAATCACTGAAAATTTCAGCAATTATAAAAATAATGAATATAATTTTTAAATATAAAATATTTTTCAATTATTTAAAAACCGAAATGATTTCCAGTGAATCTGGTTTAAAATTGTTTTAATTAGTCAGACTTTGATTGGGAATGGGATGCGTCAAATTCTAATTATATTGATTCATCTGGGTAAATATTTGATATTATCCCAGCGCAAATATAATCATTATAAATTATAATTCTTGTTTCATTTTCCGAATTACTGATAATAGGGAATTCGACTTTTACCTGCTTCATATTTTTCAAGAGAATTTGATTTAAAGAAAATTTTCATTTATTTCATAAATTGTTTTAATTGGTATTTTACTTGTTTTATTAATGAAATTCCGGAAATTCTTGAAATGAATCCTTTGAAGCCGTGACAACCCCTCTAAACTATAAAGAAGGGAAATTAATGTAAACCTCACACTGAAAGCTTGAGAATTCAATTATTTTCATTTTGACAAAAAATCAAATATTTTATTATACTCAACACATATTTTTGGTTTTAAATTCAATAGAGGCGGAGTATATAAAAGAAAAAACACCTTATAATAAGAAAGTCGAAAATTTGTATTATAAAAAATATTTGATCATTTATCAAATTGAAAATAAATGAAATATTATAGAAAATCAGATCGAAGGTGACCAAAATAATAATGAATTTTACTGAAAGTTATGAAAATGAAATATTTTATTTAACCATAAAATGGTTAAAAATGAAGATTGGATAAATCTTTTAATGACGCCTGTAAATTTAATAGACAACGTTCATGTGTGGCACTATTTTCTAATAACTCTTTAATAAAGTTTTAGGCGCCGTAGAAAAAGCGCGCAAGACAAATGTTCGCCGACAAAAGCGCGCAATGCTAAAAACCCGGACAAATGCGCGCAAGACAAAAGCGCACAGACTGTAAATTAAAAATTCCAAAACTAAAACTTGTTAATCTCAGTGACGCGGGAAACTCCGAATATGCACCCTGGGCAACAGCAATACACAGACATCAATAGTTAACTATCGAGTAAAGTTTGTTGAGATGGCCGGTTGGTTGATCGTTCGCCACCAAGACGGACGTGTCATAAAAGTTACGCAATGAGAAAGAGGACACAGGTACTTCTGCCTTCTGTCTTTCCGTATGGTCTCATATAATTTAATTATAATTATATATTTAAAGAGATTAGCAGTTATATATACATTTTAATGTTGATTTGAATATATTGATTACAACAATATATTTTTTTTGACTTATTACAACAGTTTTATCTTGTTAAAAATTGTTTGATTATAGTTAAGTAAATAGTTTATTTTATAAATTAACTTCTTCATTTTTGTGCGCGCCGACAAAAGCGCGCAGACTGTAAATTAAAAATTCCAAAACTAGATAAAATTACTATAATATAAAATTAAAAAATATAAATATATATATAATAATATACACAATTTGAGAAATGGTTAAAAATGAAGATTGGATAAATCTTTTAATGACGCCTGTAAATTTAATAGACAACGTTCATGTGTGGCACTATTTTCTAATAACTCTTTAATAGATTTTAATTACAAACCATAAAATAAAGCTGGATAATCAGTTATCATATTTCAATAACGAATGTCTAAATAAACGTTTTCTTTTTAAATTAAAACTACATTTTTCATAATCAGACAAAATTTTCCTAGCAGTTTATTTAAAAATTTATTTCATTTCTAACACATCTAACAAATTAAATAAATTTATTTAAAAAATCTTTTGATAAATTGTATTATTTTCAGTTATTTTGCACAGAATTTAGTTAGTTAGTTAGTTTATAGATTTGGATGCTCAGTAGTTAGTACTTGGTTGGATAATTTATTATTATTATTATTATTATTATTATTATTATTATTATTATTATTATTATTATTATTATTATTATTATTATTATTATTATTATTATTATTATTATTATTATTATTATTATTATTATTATTATTATTATTTTACCGCAAATAATATATATAATACAAATGAAAGAATTTTCAACTTTTTTCATTTGTATTACACATAAAAAAGCTTAAATTATCATTTAATTGTTTAAAATTTAAATAATACTGCAAAATTCTGGGGGCGATGGATTGGGAGTTTTGGGCTAAAGAGTCGTTATTTACATACTCCGAATATTTCCAGAAAACTAGGATCAATTCCTTTATCAGAACCATATATTACCAAAATAAACATCGTGTGCACTTTATAAAAAAGACAATTTGTACGTTACACTCACGTGACATTTTTGTTATTCTAAAGAAAATATACCAACGTGCAATTAACTCTAAACTGTATGTTCATTTGTTATTTTGATAGACATAAATGGAACCGAATCTAATTTAAATTTCCAACAAATGTACCCGACCATGCTGAAATTTTCAAAGCAATTTTAAAACTATGTTTTACTTACATTTTGAAATTTTCAAAGAATAAAATTAATCAAATTCGATTTCAGAATTAATTTTGAAATAAAATCAATTTTAATTTTCTTTTTTTGTCAATAGGGAAAAGTAATTCTATTAAAGTATTTAAATTTATATTTATAAACTATTTTTAGAATAAAATTTCATTATTTTCGCACGTGCAAATTATTTCAGTTTTACATTCAAAAGAATTTCAATCAAAATATTTAATATTGATTTTTTTATGAATAATAAATAAATAATAAATCCACAATAAATAAATATTAAATAAATATTAAATAAATATTAAATAAATATTAAATAAATATTAAATAAATATTAAATAAATATTAAATAAATATTAAATAATAAATACATAGTAAATAAATATATAATTAAATTAAAAAAATAATAGATGGAGAATGCATAATTATAAAATTAAAAAACAATGTCTTAAGTAAATCATTTTCATTTTTAAGAACGGAAAGAATGAAAGGAAAAATATACATATTAATATAAATATAAAATAAATCAGTTGACATCAATGTCAAATAAAAAACATTAAAAATTATTATACGCCGTCAAGGTGAATCAGTAAAACTGTTTCTTTCTTTTTCGACCTCTTTTATTCAGAACGGGTTTTAATGTAATATTTCTCTTTGATATATTTTAATTATATTTTATATATTTATTTCTTAACAAAATATTTCCAATCCTTAATAATGCTTAATAGATATGTTATTTGTCTCTTCTAAAAAGAGACACAAAACAAACAAATATACACCTATTCCTCAATTTACAAGGTTAATTGGGTCCTTAAAGCGCAATGTAATTCAAAATTACGTAAATTTATAGATTAAAAATTAAATTGTTTCTGTATTCAGCATAATATTTTGTTGATTATATACTAAAATAACAGCGCAAATTGTTATATATTAATTATTAATAAAAGGCCATATTTTAATTTTGCCTTTACTGACATTTTTTTTAATTTCTAAAATATTTTCCAATGACAATCAATCTTATTTCAATAAAATTCATTATAAATAATTGTCTTATTCTTTTATAATTCTTTGGAAACCTCTTGGTATTCAGTTAAGAATGGAAACTGATTTCTATTTTTTCAACTATTTCGAGGCATTTGTTGACTATTTTGCATGAGTCGGTGTCACTGTCTGACTCCTTGAGTAGACTATTATAGACTATTATTATTATTATTGAGGTTCGTAAATTAAAATAAATTGAAATGACATTTAGGTTAATAATTTAAATAAAAAGTAAGTGAAGAAAAAAGACAAATAAAAGCGTGATCATGCACAGAATTGATAGTAAAGGAAAGTACGTTGGAAGCAGTATTAGAAAATACCAAAAGCAATTACGAAAGGCAAGAATCCAGGAAATCCGAGAAAAATCAATAAAGTGAAAAATCATCGAAATCGAATTGGAAAAATGGAACAGGTATAGAGTAGCTAATGGTCAACAAGATGATGGTTAGGGATTTATCAGAAAATGGTTAGGAAGAGTCGAAAAGCATTCAAATGTGTAAAAACAGAAAACGTTAATTAATTAATTAATTGGCTAATAGAAAACCTGAGCTAATGGGAAACCCGAGCCAATGGAGAACCCGAGAGATGAAGGAAACCCGAGCTGGGTAAACAAGGAGAAAAGTAAACAGAAGGAAGATTTGGACCCATTAGCTTGACACAATGATTAATTGGAAAAGAGCAAGGAGAAGATAATTGTAAAGTGGTGAGAAAGATTGTGAATTTTGTTATTTCAATATACGTTGGGTCGTTATTGTTTTGATTTAAAGGACACGAGGAGTCAGAGGTAACCGACTTAAATTAACCAAAAACCCAACATTATTATTATTATTATTATTATTATTATTATTATTATTATTATTATTATTATTATTATTATTATTATTATTATTATTATTATTATTATTATTATTATTATTATTATTATTATTATTATTATTATTATTATTATTATTATTATTATTATTATTATTATTATTATTATTATTATTATTATTATTATTATTATTACTACTTAAATAAACACGGTAAAGACTTTATTAATAGCATTCATAACATTTCTTGACTTGTTAATTAAACGTAAAGATGAAGAATATGAGACAGAAATTCATAGAAAACCAACAGCTACTGGCCTCAATACTACCCCAGAGAGTTTGTGAATTTAAATATAAAATAAATATGGTGAAAGGATGAGTTTATCGATCATGGTGCTTATCTTTCACTTTTAAAAATTCAGTAAAAAGTGTAGATAAATAAATTGAATTACTGGAGAAGAATGGCTACTCAAAACGGTTTTTATTGTTAACGTTGAAAGAGACTGTTGATAAATATATGAATAATGCTAAGGATCGTAGTATGAATGAATGTAAATTGACTGATATGTCGAATGATGTAGTGAAAATGAGTATTGATATTAACAAACAAGATAGGTAAAGAGCTGGGTAAATTGAATTATATAATTGTTTCGAAATGGTACAAAGTACGTAGTAAATCTCAAACGCCGGTTGGATTGTGTTCGGATCTCGTTTATCAATTCACATGTACTGGGTGTAATGCCACATACATTGGAGAGACTTCCAGTCATCTCTGTACTCGAGTTCAAGAACACTGTTGACCGAAAGGAGTGTAGATTTTTTATAGATTTAATAATTTGTTTATAAATTATCAATATTGTATAGTTATTCATCCCTAGTGAATGTAGGTAACCTGATGATGGTAGTGATGCTATCGAAATATATAGTGAAAAACATGTACGAATGGCGATTATTATTATTATTATTATTAAACCAGTATAAGGCTTTTGCTGCAAAGTATGAGTACATGCGACCAAATTATTTGAATGGGCCTTTGTGTCAAAAAGGTTGGACAGCACTGCTATAGATCAAAACAATATATAAGCCACATTTGTTTGATAGTCTAAGAACTTGGTTCTCAAAGCGTGTTCCGCAAAAAATTCAAATGTACAATTCAATTAAAAATTGTTTGAAAATAAAAATCAGTTCAATGTAAAATTTACACGTACCATTAAGCTTTGTATGAATAAACATATCTTTCGGGTTAAAATTACTTCTTTGAAAAATAAAATATTAATGCAATTATCAAAATTCAGCTTAAGCCGATTGCAGATTAATTGTAGATTTCACAACGCCTGGGTCGTTATGGATGTCGGCGCATGCGTGTCACTCGACTCTTTCGCTTATACTGTATTGATTATGTTCCACCTAAAATAAATCAGAATTCTGTGTTCCCGGACTTCAACAAATTTGATAACCGAAGGTCTAAGAAACATTAATATGAATATTTTTGAATAAATTTTTTGTTTTATTTTATTTTGTTAATAATATTTGTAAAATAATAATTGAACAACTCAAAATATACACACTTACATTCTTGACTAGTCAACCTTTGATATAAATACATCATGATCATTAAAATTGTGACTAAATTTTAATTTAATTAAACCAAAAAAAATAATGAATGAAAAGCAGATTGATCAAGAAAAGTCAGTATATTATAATTTCAGGCCAGTACAGATGTTTCACAATTACAAAATTTGTTTTCTGAATAATCAAGTTCACAAATCCACTGAACTTATGCTAAACTCCTTATGGCTATCTTGTCAAATAAGGAAGTTGATATTTTAAAAACTGTTTATGGAAATCAATAGTCATATTCAAGAGACTAGTGAAGCTTTTTTGAATGTTTGTGACGCTAGATTTTATGACACCTTTCAAGAAATATTTTTCAATTACTCATTGGTTTTGTTATATCTCCGGCATGACTCATCTTATGATTCATTTACTTATACCAAAATGTCTTCCAAATCATGACATACCAAATGGGTTATCAATTTGATGAGTCATGTTTTATTCAGCCAATCACAGAGTGCTGTGACAGATCGATCATTTTTAAATTACTACAATTGTATTAAATGAAAATATCAAATTACTCATAAAAAATAATTTTAAATAAATACATATGCTGTAAACACATTTAAACAATAAATCTTATTTCAATCTTTTCATAAGAAAACATAAAAATTTACTCTAAAATTATCCAAAGTAGCTTTATGATATCAAATTAACAATTTGGTTATAATCTCAGTCTTAAGTTGACCATTTTAATAGTTCTTCATTATTATAAATCTTCTACATTCTAAAGTTATTTAGTTAATTATTAAAGCCGGAGAATAGTAATAATAAATTTATTATTATTATTATTATTATTATTATTATTATTATTATTATTATTATTATTATTATTATTATTATTATTATTATTATTATTATTATTATTATTATTATTATTATTATTATTATTATTATTATTATTATAAAATATTTATTTAAAAGAAATCATTATATTTCTAAAATAATTGATAATATGAAATTACTGAAAGACAATTTTAATTAATCATTGTCAATCTAATTGTCAATCTTTTTCGAAAGATGAAAAGAAATAAATTAAAGCTTAATTAAAATAAAAGATAAACAAGAAAATTTGAAAATTAATAATGGAAACAATAGAAAAATAATTTTATGAGTTTGTTCATTTTTTATTCATTTTTCAAATATGTTTGAAGTTATTAACGGCTGGTGATACCCAAACAACTTAAAATTTGCCAGAGAAGATAATTGTTTTATTGTATTATCTGTTATGAAGACATTTGAGAACATTTTTGAAACGAAATTATCAGCAAAAAGGGTAACATTGTTCTATCTAGTATATGAAGTATATAAGTATACAATTTGCTGATTCAACTCTACTGCATACTTTCCATGGTACACTGGAAATCACATCACTTGCAAATTAGCTAATTCACAGAAAATATATCTCTAAACTTGTAAACATGGCGTATAAAAAATCATAATCTTAACTGGCGCGAAGAGAAATCTTCGCGTCTCTTGCATAGTACTGATAAGAGCCAAAAGCTCGAAACTAGTCTACTATTGGAATTTGCACTGGGCATCACAAAGCTTGTAACGTTTATATTATTCAAATGTTAGACATCCGTAAAAAAATTTCTTTACACCATTACAAGTTAAAAATGCTAAAGGTATACAGATACACTTGTAAACAGTTTCTGTGTACAGTAATACCCCGTGTTACGTACACTCGCACTTACGTACATCTCATTTTTGTCCCCATTTGCCCATTATACGTACAATGATTCACACTTACGTACAAGTACTTTTTTTACTTACATTTTTTCTGGTTTTGCAATTTATGGAAAAAAAATTATGTACTAGGATAATAAATTATGAATGTACTTTTGTAGAAATAAATCAATATAAAAACCTTTGTAAAATATAAATACATAATATTCATAATTAATTCGACTTTAGAAGAATAAAGCATAATTTTTTCTATTTTGATTTATGTATAGTTTTTTTCTTGGAACAATAATTCTATGAAATATTAACTTGCACAGTAAGTAGAAATACGTTTATTTTTTTTTTAAATTCTTAAAATAATTTTTTTCTCTAAGAAATGGCAGATAAAAAATTAAAATTTAACTCGAAATGTTCTTTCGCTGAAAGCCAAAGTTAAGATAATTAGAATGTGCGATGACGGAACTCCTCAAGCTGAAGTAGCCTGCCAACTAGATTTGAAACGTTCTACTGTAAACACTGTAGTCAAGAACAAAGATAAAATTCTTTTTGCATTGAAAAATGCTACACCAATAAATAGTACCATCATAAGAAAAGAACACGGTCTTGTTGCAGATATGGAGAAATTACTAGTCATCTGGATAGGAAATCAAACAAAACAACACGTACCCTTAAGTGAGGCTATTTTTCAAAGTAAAGCGCAAAGTAAAAAACTTAAACCCATGCTTTTGCATCTCTATGAAAACCCTAGAGCGTTAAAGAACTATGCGAAAGCTAAACTGCCAGTCTACTATAGATCTAACCCTAAAGCATGGGTTACTGCATATATTTTTGAAGAATGGTTTAACAAATGTTTTACAGCTGAAGTTATAGGATATTGTAGAAGCAGAAAAATACAGCATAAAATTTTATTAGTTATCGATAATGCTCCGCAAAATTTAGGCAACGGTAATATTCGAGTTGAATTTTTACCACCAAACACCACATCTATCCTTCAACCCATGGACCAGTGTGTTATCGCGTCATTTAAACTGAACAATTTAAAAAAGACATTCAGTAAAATAATTGCTGCAATTGACACTAAAGAAGGTTCAGGTAGGGAAGTTTTAAAAAAGGTTTGGGCGGAATACAATATTTTAGATTGCATAAAAATAATTCGAGACACCTGGAATGATATTTCAGTTTCTACAATGAAGAGGCCTGGAATAAATTATTTCCGCAGGAGACAAACGATAGGGAAGATTTCGAAGATAATAACGCTGAAATCATTGGCAATATTGTAGATATGGCCCAACATCTTGAGTTAGAAGTAGATTCAAATGATGTAGTTCAATTTGTAGCATCCTACGATGAACCTCTCAACAATGAAGATCTTTTAGAATTAAATGAACAGATACAACCTGAAAATTTAGAATGCAATGTCGCAGAAAAATCCACTCAATCTGAAGGACTAACAATCAAAATTTTATCAGATGCTTCCCAATGTTTTCAAAATGGAATGGTTCTTTTTGAAAAATACGATCCAGATTTTGATAGGAGTTCAAAGGTTAACAAAGACATTATGGACTCATATTCCTGTTATTCAGAATTACACAGGGAAATGAAAAACATAGTAAACAAATCTCTTTAAAAGATTTTTTTGCTACAAAAACTATATCACCTAGCTCAAAATCAAAAGAAAATCGGAATTTGGCATCCACTTCAGGAAGTCGCAAGACTTTTTCAATAAGTTCATCTATATCTCCTGACTCACCAGCATAAAAGCGTTTAGCGGTTGATTACATCACTTATGAAGATGAAGATGATACATCATACTCCACGTCATCGAGCAATTAAATTTGAATTACAACATTATTTATATTTAAATTATGTATTGATGAATTTTGAAGTTTATGTTTATTTTTAAGTTTTGTTTAATATGTATGTACAGCGCCGGCTCTAGCATTAGTAGCGCCCCGATGCGAAACTCATTTTAGACGCCCATTTATTTTATTGGTTTTTTGGAATTAACGTAATTTAATTGGCAATATTAAATTTGTAATAAAAACATTAAAAAATTAATAATAATTCTTTTCCAAGTGAAATACAGGTTTTATTTTGTTTATATATTTTTTTATTTTATTGAAACAATATTATAATATACAAAAATTACATAACATACATATATTTTGTATAAAAATTGACAAAACTATTATTCTAGATATTTACTTTTCTAGCTTTTAAACTGGCAAATTCATCAATTAAATTATGTATATCTAATTTGTCGCATATATCACTTTCAATCGATATCATTGCTAAACCAACTAATCTTTCTTGTGAAATTGTTGATCTTAAATAATTTTTAATTAGTTTAAGCTTCGAAAAAGATCGTTCTCCGCTAGCAACTGAAACTCGTAAAGTTAAAAATATTTTAATAGCAATTACAAAATTGGGAAAAATGGAATCCAGTAGATTTTTATATATATATATTGCAAGATGTTTAGTGGGTTTTCAAAGTCTTTCAAAAATTCCTTTGCTATTTTTATTTCATTAAATAATTCTGTTGCAGATATATCTTTTTTCTCGCCATCGGTTAGCATTATTTCTAAATCAGAACAATGTTTTTTTAATGTATTATCATCCATTTTGTTAATTTCTTTTATATTATGTATAAATTCAAATTTTTCACTATATTTTGTGAAAAGATTAAACCTTTCTTTAAAGAATTGATAGTAATATCTAAAATTGGCAGAAAAAATGATATTTTATATTTAAGTATCGGATCAACTGGCGTTTCGTCTACAGATTCATAACCAAAAATTTTTTTCTTTCTTCTTCGTATCGTATTATCTTTGAATTTCGCAGGTATTTCTAAATCAGCTGCTATATTTTCTGCCGTTTGAAGAATAAGACTAAAATTTTCATCGGATCTATATTCTTCAATAAATTTAATAAGACTATTTAACGCAACTGAAGAAACATTTAATTTTTGATTTGGATTTTGGAGCAGTTTACTAACAACGTTAACTTTACTTAAAAGATCGTACCAAATAACCACTGAACATATAAATTCATACTCTTTTATTTTGAAAGCCACAGCCTTAGCTTCATGCTTTGTATTATTATCTATTTCTAGGTTTTCATAAATGTCAACTAAAGCATCTAAAATTTCAGCTATTTCAAACCTAAGTGGACGAAGGGCATCGACTCTTGATTCCCACCTGGTGGCTGACAAAGGTTTTACTGTAATTTTAGTATTTTTTTTTAAGAACTCCCATCGTTTTGTTGAAGCGCTAAAGAAATTATAAATTGTTTGAATAGTGGAAAAGAAACTAAATGATTCTGTGTTAATTTTGGCTGCATCATTCACTACTAAATTAAGTGTATGTGCAGCACATGGGACGAAAAATGCACGAGAATTCAAATTTAAAATACGTTTTTGGACCCCATTATTTTTCCCATGCATATTTGCGCCATTATCGTAACCTTGTCCACGTAGATCATTAATATTCAAACCTAAATCTTTAATGTTGTCAATAAGATAAGTTGCTAAACCTTTTCCTGTGGAGTCAGATACTTTTAAAAATTCCAAAAAATGTTCGCTTATTGCAACTTCATTATTTTCATCTTTATTGACAAATCTGGCTATAAATGTCATTTGTTCGTTATGACTAATATCAGGAGTGCAATCTAATATTAGAGAAAAATATTTGGCATTAATTATCATTTGAATAATATTTTGCAAAATTTTCGAAGAGATCAACGATATTATTTCATTTTGTATAGTTTTGCCTAAATAATGAACTGTTTGTGTCTCCTTTTTTTGTATCTTTGCTAAATGATTTGCTATTACTATGTCAAATTTAGAAAAAAGTTCTACAAATTTTAAAAAGTTACCGTTATTTTTTTCATAGATAGTATCTGACGAGCCACGCAGAGACAGGCATTGTCTGGCAAGATATTTTATGATTTCGACAATTCTCTCCAAAACAGCGTACCAATGTTTCTTTTCAACTGCGTATACTTTTACGAGTTCAGCATCTATTGTAGTTAAGTTGTTCATTTTCTTTTTTAATTGAGTCCACTTTAAAAAACAATTAACATGTAATGTACTAACTTCATGAGCTGCAAGTGTTTTTGACAAATTTCTCCAGCAACTAAAACCATTTATAATCAAATGCTGGTTTCCTTCTATTTGATTTATAAACAATTTACAACAAAAACAGAAAACACGGTTTGCTGAACTTGAATAAACTAACCATGATCTTGGTATAATTTCATTATTAGGTAATTTACGATTGTAATAATAATTAGTAAAACTTCGTCCATCATCATCACGGGGATAAACTTCTTTCCTTATTTGCATTGGTCCTTGCTCAATAATAATTTTTCTAATTTTATCATTAATAAATTTAGGCCAAGTTGCGGGATCAATTGAATGAAAATAGTTTCAGTTAAATGTATGGTTTGAAGCTCTTTGTTAGATGAAGATGTTATTTCTGTTTGTAAATTTATAGATTGTGATAGATTAATTAAACAATTCTTAAACACTTCGAAAACTAGTAGGCCAGTAGTTTTTCAAGGAAATTTTATTTAAAAAAAAAAAAAAATTCTTATTAAAAAAAATTTGTTAATGGTTTTTTTGTTAAATATTAAAAAGAAACTAAAATTCTAAATTGTTTAGCGCCCTTTCCGAGAGGCGCCCCGATGCTTTGCATCCACCGCTTCCAACTAAAGCCGGTCCTGTGTATGTATATGAATTTGTTTTTTGTTTTGTTTTTTTAATACACGTTAAGTATTAAATATAGTATAAAAAAGTATGAAATAAAAGTATAAAACTACATGCATAATATCCCTCTTTTTCTTTTTCTTTTTATTTATATATTTATTGTTTTAGTTTATTTCAAACATATTATTCATCAATGAAAGCAGTAGATTCATTTTACGTACATTTTTGTTTTACGTACACGCTCCAGTCCCAAAGTGTACGTAAGTGCGGGGTATTACTGTATAGACTATTTTTTTCTCCAGAGGTGATTATGATTTTTTATGCGCCATGTTTACAAGTTTACAGATATTTTTTATGTGAATTAGCTTATTTGCAAGTGATGTGATTTCCAGTGTTCCAGTGAAAGTATGCAATAGAGTTGAATCAGCAATATTGTATACTTACCTGACGCGAAGAGAATAGCTTAAATAATAAAATGAGCGCCAATTTGGTTTTTTCATCAAAAAATCAAATATTTCCCATTTCACTTTATTTTCATTTTTTAATAGATTATCAATCGATATTTTAATAAATGAGAGAACATTATATTTTTAAATATATATTTTTACAATATATTTCGAAAACTCGACTTTCATAATCAAAAATTAAACAATTTATACTTATAGGTTTATTAGTAATTACATAATTATTTTTGCGGAGTTCAACATCTTACGTGATTGAGTGCAAATAGGAATATTATAAAGTATAATAATAAGAGTTGCAAGTTCAAAAAAGACATTTCCAATTTAAAGTATTTTCTAAGGGTTTCAAAAACTACTGGGAACGTATTATTTGTGAAGCCTTGATGATAAAATCTATCAACCACAAATCAACATTCAATATGCATTTACCACGTGTATTTTGAAAGTGTTTAATAAATTTTATTATTATCAATAAAAATTTTATTGACATTCTCTCTTATAATTATGTAATAACTAGTAAACCTATAAATATAATCGTAATAATTATAGGTTTTGAAATTATTTATTGCCTGATAATGACAGCCAAGCTGTTAAAATATATTACAAAAATAAATTACGATTTTCATTTAATAGTTTATTCAGATCAATATTTGTTTTACATTTAATGAAAAAAAATGAAAATAAAAAAAAATTTAAAAAGAACAATAATAAAAGGGATAAATATTTAATTTTTGTTTAAATTATTAAATAATTTATTATTTAGATTTTTCGAGGTATGTAAACAAATTTTGAAAATCTTGATGGTGATATATTTTGTTTAAATAACAAATCAATTGCGAATAACAAAAGCACTATAATTTTAATTCTTGCTCATTATTAGATGGATTATTATAATTATAAATTCTTCAAATATTTAAGCCGTATTTTAATTATTGTTTTAATTATTAGCTGATCATTTCTAATACGGACATTGATTTTTTCGGCTCAAAAACTTCAGAATAAACGAATTAGACTTCTCTAATATATCAGAGAAACTCAATTCATGTAGAAATTTTTAAAAAATGACAAAAAAAATTTACTTTCTAAATGGATTATTAGAAAATTCATTTTATTTTTCTAAAAATATCATTATTGAATGCACTTATTTGTTTTAATAATTTAAAATTATTTTAAAATTTTTAGAAATTTTTTATTTTTTACTTAAATGGCAATTTTGTGACACGATAAAAAAATCACGATTTTTTATTTAGAAATTCTTTATCTTCGACCTAATTTGCTAGTTTTACATTTTACACTGATATTTAGAATAAAATATAAACATGTTATAATAGATTAACATTAAATGTAAATAAAATTTTCTAAAATATAATTTTCTCACAACAGTTATAAACAATAAACAATAATTAATAATATTTAATTAATTAATATATATATATACTATTTAGAATAATAATTAACAAGTAATATCTTTATATTTTTCAAATAATATATAAATAATTTATTTTTCATATATTATTTGTAAAATGGTAGGCAATCTCAATAATATGCACTGTAAATCTTTACTTGTACATATTTGAGGTTTTATGGGAAATTATCGCGGGCATTTATTTTGTTCCTTGACTATATATATTTGTTCCTATATCTATCCCGGGACCTCATAATTGAATTCACCCTGATGGTACTTGTCACTAAGTGACGTTGGCATTGTACTAACAAGTTTAATATTCAATCAAAGGTGAGTTGCGTCGCCACTGCTGCTATGCTTTTCAATTTTAATTTCTTTAAAACATCCCACACTATGTATAAATTTAAAAAATATTTTATTTTTCAATGGTTGTCGTCCAAATTACTTATAAACTCTCAAACTATCTTTCTCAACTGTCTAAAAATTTAAATAACAATTTTTGAATGTCTACTATTAATTACAGTTAATAATTGTATCGTTAGTATTGTTAAGCAGGACGTGTGATTGTTTGAAAACTTTTAATGAGACGTAAATTTTTAATAAATATCATTATTTCACCTTTTTAATCAAATGATATCCATCATTTCGATTAGCGGTTGACAACCTTTTGTTGTAAGGTTCCAAATATTTTACGTGGAGATTAGTACAGGCCGCACTTGGGCCATTTGCCATTGCAAAATACTTACAATATTTGTGTTAAAATATTGTAGTTTTAAAAATAAAACGTTAATTATATATTTTTACAACATTTACTGTAGTTAATAAAGTCTATAAGATTTTTGTGGCTGCATTTGACTGCACGTTTATTTATATTAGCTTGCATTATTGGATCCGTATGGATCCGTAGTATAAGTATAGTGGATGTATAGTGGAGTATAGTGGATTTAAGTATAGTGGATTTAAGTATAGTGGATCAGTATGGATCCGTAGAATTCCGTCTAAATGAATATCTGGTAACCGAGAACAGAGTTTGTTTTCTAGTAATTCAGAATCGAAAACGTTTGCTCACAAATATATATATATATATATATATATATATATATATATATATATATATATATATATATATATATATATATATATATATATATATATATATATATATATATATATATATATATATATATATATATATAAAAGTGTTTCCCAAACTATTTTTTTATTGCCCCAAAAATTTACAAAAATGTTTCGTGACCCTAACTATTAAATTAATTTAAATTAATTACATTTATCTTAGTTTTTAATATTGCATGTTTGTTTTGCACTTTCCATGCAAATATTGAACATTTTTAAAACGTTTTTGTTTTGTTTTATCTCACTTTTGAAAATATATAAAGAGATTAAATTTGTTAATTAAATAAAATAATAATAATAATAATAATAATAATAATAATAATAATAATAATAATAATAATAATAATAATAATAATAATAATAATAATAAAAATAATAATAATAATAGTTGAATAAATAAATTTCCTCTGTAGTTGAAAATTATTTGTTCGAAATATTTTTATCGCTACATAATAATAAATAAGAAAATATTTAATTTAAGAAATTATTTAAAATTAAAATATATTAATTGTTTTTGAAAATTTTGAACATGACCCACTTTTGGAAACGCTGATATATACTATCAAACATAATGATTATTTGCTGAGCAAAGCTTTTAAACTCTTTTTAGTTTTCAGAAGTGAAATTCCCATAGATTTTCATTAAAAGCCATTTTAAACGTAATACCAGTTTGCAAATCGCTTGGTCCTTTACCGATGTCTTTTGCGAATGGGCTTTTGAAAATATCCCTTTTACGTGAGATCTTATTTGAAATCAGCAAACCGGTTTTCAAACTCAGTTTGAAGCTTTATCTATGCCGATTTCATTTTAGTATTTTGCCAAACAAAATTTACCTCAAATTCTCCTACTGCTTTTTTGCAATTTGGAAAATGATCAAATTTTCTCTCATCGATATGCTTGATAAATAATGTCAGTTTCATTTCAAATGGTTTAACATCTGAACACTTATGTCATATCAATTTGTTTCTTCCCTGTAAAAGTGGATTGATTAAATTCAGTTATGCAGTCAAATCAGTCAAAAACCCAAGATCAAGTTCATGTATTGGCGTTCCTTTCATCTCCATGCAGCTACAAATTTCTTTCCTCAGATCAAAAACATTTTATAAATCTGCAACAATACAAAAATAAAATATAAAAATATTGATACATTTTAAACCGAAAAGAAAATTTATAATTAGTAAGATAGTCAGTATACCTAGGTATATTTTTATTTAAAAATACAAAAAATCTATGATAATACACCTAAAGTACACTTTTAGTGACACGAGTAAACATTTACTATAGTATTTTTAGGCAGGCACGATAGCGTCCTATGTGTCTGCTTTCTGCTATTGAGACAAAAACTCATAAATACTGATATTGCTTTGTTATAGTAATTACTTGTAATGACAATAATAATATTCGTACATCTTTTTCACTATATATTTCGATAGCATCACTATCATCATCAGGTTACCTACATTCACGACGGATGAATAACTATACTATATTGATAATATATAAACAAAATATAAATTTTAAATTATAAATAATATTTTGTATTTTTATTTGTAACTTAAAATTTATTGATTTTATAATTTGTTTATATATTATCAATATAGTATAGTTATTCATCCGTCGTGAATGTAGGTAACCTGATGATGATAGTGATGCTATCGAAATATATAGTTAAATATTTCATTTAAGTATAATATGTTTCGATTAAATATTTATTTTTATTATTAATTTTAATGCTTTCATAAAATTATTAATTTAATTATTAATAATTATAATTAAAAATATTAATTATCAATTGAAATAAAAATTTTATAATTTCGATTAATAAAACAAAAGTTATGATAATATTTTAATTTTTTTTTCATGTAAATAAAATAATCTAAAAATTAATCAGTTAATTAAATATATTATCAAATTAATTTATCAGTTATAATAAATGATAAATATCATTCAGAGACAAAAAGAGAAAAAAATCCATTGATAACTATTGAGAAATGTACAATAGATAAATAACTAATTAAATATATTTTCTTTTAAAATGAATCTCGGTAAAATGTCATTAAAATAAATTAATTGAGATGAGAATTTCTGATTTTGTAAAAGTGAAAATCAAACTAAAGAACTAGCAAAGTATTTGTTTAACCATATTCAATTATAGGCTATTAATATTATACTTTATTTAATTACAATTAATTACTTTTAATCAAGTTGAAATAAACCTAAAACATACACAAAACTATAAAAGAAAAAACATCATAAATGTATACAGCCTCTCTCGTTTTTCAAAAAATAGATTATTTATTTTTAATATATTAAATTTTTCTACGGAAAGTGTGGTAAGCAAGATAATTTCAAAAGGGAGGAGGGTGCCATCAACATATGCCCTATTTAATTTAATAATTTTAACTATTATTAGTATTTTGTTTTTTAAACAAGACGTGTAACAAGTTCATGTAACATTTTAGTTACTGATGTCCGACTAGGTTATATAAAGGTTCCTGATTAAAATTGTTATTTCGAGAATAACTCGAAATATTAAACATAATATTAAGTAACTATTTTCTGATTATTAAAAATTTATTTTGTTTAAATATATTTAATTTAATTTTTTTATAAAATATTTTATTATTAGCATTCGTTTAATGAAAAATCTTATCAGTAAAAAAAACCTAAATACATTAAATTTATCGGAAATAATTTTCACCAAATTAAAAAATACACCTATCCCCCGATTTACACGGTAGATACGTTCCTGAGAAAAACGTGTAAATCGAAAATTAAAAATTTTCAAGTCAAAACCGTGTAAATCGAAAAGCTTGCAGAAAATGCATAATTTTGCTATTTAACAGTTGTGATTTTTTTCAATATTTTTAGGTGTACACAGAAATAAAAATAAAATGCATTGACAGGTTAAAATATGTAATATATTACGGAAACACCGTTTTTTTATTTAATTACAATACATTAAACAGATGAACAAAAAATAAAACCAAAGGTGTTTTATTATCCTTCATCACTATCAGAAATTACTCTCATTCTTTTTCTCGGAATCGAAGGTTGGAATTCATTTTCATCACTCGAAGTTATTTGTGCCGATTCGATGTTTGAAGCAGAAATATTTACATTCTGAGAGGTGGTAATAAAAATCGGTTATTAACAATTGCTTCGAATTTTTGTAAGATCTTTGTAAACTTCTTCATATTGAGCCAAGCAGCGATTTATGTCACGTTGGAATCGTAAAGCCCTTTCTACGTTTGTGCCATTTTGTATAAAATGATTACCCAGCTTTCTTCCCAATGCGAGTCCTTCGCGGATGACTTTAGCAGTGAATGTTACTGGTACTAATTCCTCTTCATCAGATTTTTCAGACTCACTTTCGCAAACTAAGTTAACTAAATCATCCTCACTTAGTTCTTTATCAGCCATTAACTCTGCGATATCATCATCAGTAAAATCATCAAAACCTTCTCCGCCCAATGAATGCGCCATCTGTACTATCTGCGAATATTCATCATTTAACGTTGAAATGGAATGTTCATTTTTGACTACATTTGGCCACAATTTTTTCCAACAGCTATTGAGCGTTGTTTGCTTAATCGCATTGTATGATAAGGCGATATGCTTCACACAGTCTAATATTGTAAAATTTTTCCAAGCACTAATAACTGTTAAAGATTCATTTTTCTCCATTTGTTCCAAAATATATGTAAAGGCTCGTTTTAAGTACAAAGCTTTAAAAGTAGAAATTATGCCTTGGTCCAATGGTTGTAATAATGAAGTTGTATTTTTTGTTAAAAATTTTACTTCAACGTTCTCATATTCTAGATCTTGTGGGTGACCCGGCGCATTGTCAATTAACAAAAGCACTTTAAAAGGCAATCCCTTTGAACCTAAATATTTTTTGGCATCTGGGATAAAACATTCATGAAACCATTCAGTAAACATTGCAGCAGTAACCCACGCTTTCTTATTAGCCTTCCAATAAACGGGAAGATTTTTGATGCTTACTCCTTTTAAGGCACGGGGCATTTTTGATTTGTTAATCACTAATGGTTTCATAATATAATCTCCTGAAGCATTGCTACAGAAAAGAATTGTTATGCGATCTTTTGCTGCTTTATGACCACTAGCCGATTTATAAAATTTTGAGACATAAGTCCTTTCAGGCATTTTTTTCCAGAATAACCCTGACTCATCAGCATTGAAAACCTGATCAGGGGTTTATGAATTGTCGTTAATAATTTCTCCAAAATTTGCTGGATATTCTTGGGCTGCATCTAAGTCGCCAGAAGCCAGTTCACCTTTTAATTTTAAGCTGTGTAAAGAATGTCTTATTTTAAATCTTTCAAACCAGCCATGACTTGCCAAAAAATTTGGCTTCTATTCAGTTGAAGAAGAAGATGGTAATTGCTCTACAATTTTTTCGTAAATTCGTACTGCTTTATTTGTTATAGCGGCCGTATCAATGGGTACTCTTTTTTTGTGTTTGATCTTCTATCCAAAGCATTAACGCTTTCTCCATTTTTCCATTGCGATATTTCTGGTGTATGATGTTGTGCCCATACTCGTGGTATTGCCAGCTGCAACACTCTTTCTAATTGTGTTTTCATTTGTTCTAATAGTTCTTATTGTAGCTTCGTTCATGTTATATGATTTTGCAACATCTACTACTCTATCTCCCTTTCGTAAGCGATCCAAAATTTCGATTTTAGTTTCTAAAGAAATAACTTTTCTTTTAACTTCTTTCGACATTATTTTTTTTAATTTATGTTAATTTATAATATGTAATCTAAATTATGCACTCACTTTAAACTTTAAAACTTTAATTTTATGCGAAGAAATACAGACACAGTGTGCATGTGCAGCAAGTCAGCACATAAGCTCGGGATTCCCCGTGAGATGTGTACACAGCGTACGTGTTCAAACACAGTAGCATTTAGTAGAGTGCAATAAAAACAAAAAAAAACTTATTTGAAAAACCGTGTAAAAGCGAAAACGTGTAAAACAAGTACCGTGTAAATCGGGGGATAGGTGTATATGAAATTTAAAAATAATTTATTTATGAAAATCTTCTGGGAAGTCTTCATCGGTGAAACCTATTCCCATAATCATATCAACTTCCCTATAATGTTCATAGGCAAAACTCTGATTTTCTCTCACTCCACCATTTTAACTAAAAAAGCGCAATATTAAATAATTGATGGTTTTTGCTAATTACCCTACATTGAGGAACTGTAGAGTTATAATTATTAATATTACAATCCAGTCATTACTTTTCCATGTTATTCCATGTTATTACAATGAATTTTATTTTGTGTTTGTTTAATTGTAGAAAAAGTTTTTTTTTACTTTGGCTACTTATACCAACACCAGTCCAAATGAGAAATTCTTTTGGTAAAATTTTGTTAAAATATTTTATGTTTTTATTTATAGTTGTCAATTGTTCTTTTATGCGCTGTGTAAATTCGTTCTAGTCAGCTTTTTATTGGTTCATTATTAATAATATTATTATTATTATTATTTGTAGAATTAGAAGCTGCTAGAAAATCTTCTAAATTATTTTTTAAATCAGGTTCAAAAGATAACATCATAATTCCAAGTATTTATTTAATGAAATATTGTATATATTTCAAACCAATTTTCATCCTTGAATAAAATATTTTCAAAACCATTTATTAAAATTTCGATATTTAAAATACATTTATTTAAAAATTATTTACTAATAAAACTTCTTTTAAAAAACTTATTTATTTAGAATTTATCTTTAACAAAATCTCTTTTCAATTTAAAAATTATTTTAAAAATTATTTTAATAGACCATTATTTATCATTTAAAATTATCTTAATAAATCATTGAAATATTTAATTCTCAGCTGAAAACACCTCACATGTAGTATTTTAATTATTAATAATAGAGTAAATATTTTAACAATACAATACAAATTAAACTAGATTAAAATAATTAAATAAAATAAAAAATAATAGTAAAAATAAACGACTATTTAAATATTAGTAAAAATTAAATTAATTTAAATAAGATTTAATTTAATTAAAAATATATAATGATACAATATGAAATAAATAATTAAATAATTATATTTAATAAAATTTAAATGTAATTAATAATTGTATATAAGTAAAAACCTCATTTTAAATAATATGAAAAATTAAATATTTACTAGTTAATGTTTTTCTAATAATTAGTAAAGAAGAGGTAATAAAACGGCGGCGCTTTCATAGTTGCTCTTCATAGCTCTTTCATAGTTACCTTTTGCTCTGCTTTTACTATGATTTAGAGTTTCATTTATCTTCATTTAGTTTCCAACTATAGATTAATGTTTTCTAATTAACTGGAAGCTGCATAAAAAATATCGTACATCACTTTTATTTATTATACTTTGAAATATTTGTGAGATATTTATTTTTTATACATTTTAGCTGTTTAATACATAAACAAATATTATGTCAACAAAATCTGGTTCGTTTTTATTCATTATTTATCTGTCAGTGGATTTTCAAAAAATGAAGTTTTCACTGCGTAGGTTGATCACTGGATTTCTTTTATCACAACTTTTCTACTTCTCGAACTACTCTAATTTTTTACTCCCGCAGAATATGTAGATTTAAATTATGATTTATTTACAATCATCTGTAAATATTGTGTCTTTCGTTTTTTATAATGCGTATTTTGTCCCTTAGGAGGTAATTTGAATTAGGTTGTTACTTTTTCAATTTTTTACGTAACCCCAGTGGCGTCACTAGGGTTGGGGTCACCAAGTGCGGTCCGCAACCCCAATAGTGACGCCACTGCGTAACCCTATGATATTTCTGGAGATAATATGAAAAGATTGTTCCATTTGAAATTATTGAAATTATATTTATTTTCGTTTGCTTTTTAAGTTTCAAAAGGTTTTTTAAGCTAGATTAAGTCATATTTTCAAGAAAATGTGTGTAGTTTCTCTACAAAACAAACCATAGGAAAAGTACCCTTTTGGCATAGGAAGTAAAGTTTTGGAAATGTGTTGTTTAACTGTATAATTTTTAATGACAAATGAAGTACAAATTATACAGAAACATTATAGACCAGGGGTCGGTAACCTTTTAGCTTTTATACAAATAAGTAATGTTATATGTCTATCACATTAAATAATAAAGTTCTTTATGAAAATAATTTGATCCCAAAATTATTTTTTAAATATATTTAATTGATAAACAAACAACATAAAATTGCCATTGACAACTTCACTGTGTATCATAGGTTGCCGAGCCCTGTTGTAGATTGACAAAATTCGGGCATTATTGTGCAAAAGTATCTCTTACAGTAGGTGTTTAAGAGTTTGAATCATTACCATGAAGAAGTTTGCGAATTCGAGGCATATTTCTAACACATTCACTTGATGATAATGAGAAAACGGATGAAGATGGGAACAGGATAGGAAGAAAAGCAATGAATGCAACAACAGAAATAGAATATGATGGATACAACAAAACGGATTCTGATGTTGAATGTGTTTCTGCAGTAGCCAAAAGGTTTGCTGGGAACCGAGCGTAAGTAAAAGTATCCACTGCTCTATCTTGTAGTCAATTCCCTAGTACATGTGTCCTGGCATCAATAATCCTTGGGAATTTCTTTCAACGAGTAAATTCATTAGTCTCTTTCACTAATTTGCATTTTTTGAAATAATTTTACTTCCAAAAGTTTTGAACGTCAAATTCTCGATGTTTCTTACAACGTTTCCTCTAAATTTTGACAGTGCTGTGCGGTAAAATGAAGGTGTGCGCAAAAAAACATGATGCGACATTTTAGTGTGCAACATTTGTGAGAATCATATTTACAGGTGTTAACGGCTCTTTTACACGATAGTCTTCAATATAATTATAAAACATTTTACACAGAAATGACATTATTCATTATGTAAATTAAAATATAATTCAAATTATTTCAAGTAAATGATGCCGGTAAAGTGCTAAACATAATTTATTCTTCAAAAACCTGCAAATAAAATATGTAGTTCGAAATTTATAGCATTCATATATTGCCTGATTTTCATGTTCCACGTCTGTCTTTATGAATGGTCCAATGCTTGTAAACCGTATCTAGATCAATAGAGTTTCCTGATGACATAGAATTTTATGCGCATCAAATTATCCAAATGATTTACTTCTAGCCTATTTCTAGATTTTGTTTAAATTAATTTCATCAGGCTAAAACCGCATTCGCAGTCTGCACTTGATGCTTGAAATGTGCCACAAATGTGTAGCAGAATCGAGAGCTCTTTCATGTCTTCATTCATCATGGCACAGGTTATGACGTCGGTGAAAGTTTGAATTGTTCCAGTCTTCATTTTTAACACAATCAAGAATTTGATCATTGATCTTTGAGATGACACTCTCTTGACAGTTAGGTATAACACCCGAAAACATTCTTAACAGTTCTTTTCAAACTGCCTGCCAAATTCGAAACTTGGCCCTTTTGCAATGGTGCAATGGTCAAATACTTCCCAATCCATCAATTCATCACGTGGAAATCTGTTCTCAAGGCTGGTTAGACAACAGTTCAACAAATCTAAGAATTTTAGCCTTGTTGACATCACGGTCAATCGAATTAAGAACTTCCTTCACTGCGTTACTCCAATAAACTGTTTCTACAAGATATTGCGATCTTATTTTACATATTTTGGCCTTTACAAACTGAAATGCTTCAATAGTTGTCAAAATACTTAGTTGAAGGTATTTGTATATTCATACCAGTTCACCCAAAATATCATTCAGTACTGTCAAAGCCAATCAAAACTGTGAATTAAGAAGTCTCTTCAAACAGTACTTACTGATTGGATCATTGCTCATATTTACCTGTTCAGTGTAATAGTCAATCAAAATGTTGTAGTTTCGCACAAATGCAGCAACTGCTAAATACCTAGATAACTCACCTCATAATCTCACCTCATGCAAAGGACGCAACGCCACGGCATCACTTTCTGCGGCATTGATCAATTCCCGAAACTTCTAATTTTTAACTGATGACCTGCTGAACATTGATTAAACTGTTCTAAGTAACCTTTCAACATCATGCATTAATGAAACTTGCTTCCAAGCATCATCAATAGCTGAGTCTTCTCGATGAGCAACGCAATATTGTTCAGACAAATGATGTATCTCACCCCTCAGAATTGCTGCCACTCCATTATTTTTCCCTACCATGACAGATGCACCATCTGATGTTAACATTACCATCTTCTGCAAATCAAGATCATTCTCACAATATAATTGTTTTATTGCCGTCACGATAGAGATACTATTGCATCAGGATAACTTCACAATACCGCTGAATATTGTTCTGCAAACTATTTCTGTTTCATGTCGATACTTGAAATAAATTATCAACATTTACTGAACTGAAATATCGGTACTTTCATTTATTATCAACGTATGGAATGCAGATTTTCGCAATTTAGTCACAAGCTGAGTTTTTAAGACAAAACTTATACAGTCAACAAATTCAAATGCGTAGTTTTTTCTGGGCTAACTTACTTGAATTTTAACATATTTGGCAATATGCTCATGAATATCCGGTACTAAAAGCATAGATGCATTCAGCTTAATAGTCAAGAATAACGTTATCAATCACCTAGTTTTACGAAATCTAAAGTTGAACGCTGTCTCTCTTCCATCTACAATAGAACGTTACGATCTACTGCACTCTCCTGTAGCATTCGTAAAATTCCACTACTTTTCTGATTCCACAGCTTTGTAACTGATTTGTAACTTAAATCTTCTGCAGCATTTGCGTTTAATCAAATTGTGCAAATAATATTGCCAGCATCATTGCATGTGAAAATATCTCCAAGTTTTATCTTCTGCTTGTTAGATGATGACAATACACCAGTTACGACCGTTTCGGTAAGCCACTTTTCCTTGAATCTTGAACAAGTTTTCTTTTCAAAGAGCAAGATTCACTTCCTCCTGCTTTTCTTTTTGACATTATGACACGGATAATGTGATTTTTAACATAAAAATAAATTACAACTTCTTAAAATATCGATATAATAAATCAATGAACGTTTATTTATATTTTACATCATTGAGTCACTACCTTATGACATCTTAGAGCCTTGACTTGGCCACCTAGGGTCCACAACCTCCAAATAGTACTTCCAATAGCAGTTGATAGTGGTTAGTCAATGAATCACAGCAGCTATGACTTGTACTTTTGCGTGATTCTCCGACCAGACTACGAGCCTCGGACAAAGTCGCTGCAACCAATGGTCATGCCAATTTCTATAGTATACTTAACAGGGCTGTGGACTGTGGAAACTGCGTGGAGGCTTGTAGCTAGTGCGCGGAGTAGTTTCAGTAGCTTCGTGGCCGCGCGAGCGAGCAGCTTGTATGGAACATTGGTTTCTTACGACTCCACTATATCAATCTGAACAATTGTATTGTCTTGATCAACAATAGAGAAATTTCGTTTTTGATTGTATTATTTTCCTTAAAATTAGGCTCTTTATTTGGAAAGAGAGTAACAGTTATATCTAGACCCAACACTAGCCTGTAGATCCCACTATGTGAGCCACAGTCTGTGAAAGCATGGTCACTTTTTGTTTATTCAATGTTTCTTTTAACCTTGTCAAATACTTCACCTGTAATTAAAGTCCTTCTTTTTCCGGAAAAAATGTTTTAGAAGTATTAAATGACAACAATCAACACTAAAGAAGAGATCAATTTGTTGTTATCGACCTTGAGAACAGATTAAAAAGACATTTAATTAAAAATTAAAAAATAATAATTTAAAATTTAAAATAATATAGAAAAATGGATCAAATATACTTTTAAAAGATCATTAAAAATAAAAAAATCAAAATCAAAATATTTTTTTAAAATATTTAAATTGTGTATATAAATAGTAATTTGAAACAATATTTTATAAATATTTTAAGATATTATTTATTAAACCTACTTTCTATATGTTCTATGTTTTTATAAAAAAAAAATTTTTTTTATATATAATTTATAAATTTGTTTAAAATCCTTAATTTAATTAGTTATTATATCCCACCTGATGATGACAGGAAAACTGTTGAAATATATCATGAAAAGAATGTTTGATTGGCGTTATCTTATAATAATAATAATAATAATAATAATAATAATAATAATAATAATAATAATAATAATAATAATAATAATAATAATAATAATAATAATAATAATAATAATAATAATAATAATAATAATAATAATAATAATAATAATAATGTATGGTATTAAATACATCAGAAAATGTTCATTGATAATATAACAATAAAATTCATTTCTATTATGATATTTTGAAAAAAATTGTTTATACAAAATCTTGTTAATTTTCAAGAGGCTCTCAAGTTTTCAAATCTGTTTCGCTGCTTATCATATATTTAATCTCCTAGAAGAGAAATATAAAGTTGCTATATAATCAAAATGGCGCGGAAAATAAATTTTGCCAGCAGTCAATCATATTTTTAGGAATCACAGGATAAAAATGCCTATTTATTCTATTTCCCAAGAGATGCTTGACAGAGAATTACTTTTACTTAACTTTCGTTTGTAATAGCGCAATAAGAGCAGCTAGAATTTTAATTGCTCGATTTTAACATAATTTATTATAATAATTTCCCCAGTAATATTCCCAATAATAATATTATATATATATATACCTTTGAAAGCTTTTATGTAGAATTGTACTAAAATAAGAAAGATTCGTTCCAATAATAAATCAAAAAAACTGTTTATCTAAAAACAAGGTAACCACAAGCTATTAATAAAAGTTTATTTATTAAAATAGAAAATAAAAATGTAAAAATGTTTTAAAATACAAAATCCAATTTTTTATCGATAAGATTTGAAAATATTCTAGGAACTTTATCAAGAATCAGAATCTAATGTTATTGCAGTCTCAGACGATGAATAAGATTGTCGATGGATAGACGTAGACACTTGTCACTGGAAATATCTTTCTAATGTTTGCTGGATTGTTTTCTTTTTACATAAATGTCTTAATATAAATGTCTTTGTATCAACTTATATCATCAATTAATGATTGAGCAACTTTCGTGTTTCTTTTTTCGTCAGGGTCATTTTTTACAAAAAAGAAAATGGCTTCATAAATAAGAGCCATAAATTTGCTACGTTGTTTCTAGGTTAATATTTTTGGCCCAGGAGTTTTATTTGGATTATTTTATAACAAAAATCAAACAAAATTAATATAAAAACTGTAACTGACATTTTTCCTAAAGAATGTTTTTCTGAATATATTGTACGTCTCAATATAAAAAGAGGCAATCTAAAAATTCGTAAAGCGAAGTATTAGTGTATATGTTTGTTTAAAACATATTTGTTTTTATTCGTATCGATGTGAGGTGAAAACAATAAATTCAATTATATGGAAGGTATGAAGTATAAAAGGTTAAGAAACCTTGAGTTTATCGTAATACATCTATTCAAATTATTATATTCGGAATTATAAACAATTACAATTTATTTATACCATTAAAACAATAAATATCTTGAGGTGTTTTAATGAACATATAAGCCTTGCATATATAAGGTAACAAATAAAAAGAGATAGAAAATTTCAATATTTTAAAAACTTTTTTTAAATCCTTTTATAATCCAGCTATCTGGTGAGTATAGAGGACATTGAGGGATCCTGGAACATAATCTTCTTGGTATTTCTGATTTGAAGTTGAAAATAATTCTTGATATTTGATTAATATTTGGGAAAATTTCGATAAGTTCTTGTAGAATTTCTTGTAAAAAGAAGGGATTGTAAGACAGTAAAACAGTGATTCTCAATTAATATAAAAGCGCGGAACACCATTCATATGATTTTTTTACGCGGAACACTGACAAAAAAATATTTGCCCACATTGAGTTTACCAATCACAAATTACTATAAATTTGTCGTAAACGTAAACAATGCCTTCTTATAAGCAAAGAAAATACCACGCGCAACAATAACAAGCAATAAAAACACTTTTATATTTGTATGTTTATATATCTGTGTAACGGCTTTCTTATTGAATCATCTTATAAATAAATTAATTGAGGTTTTTGATCATATGTATCTTAAATGCAAATTTAAAGATAAAATGTCATTTTTTTCGAGGAACACGGGTTGAGAACCACTGCAGTAAAAGAATGAGTATCATAATTCATTCATAGTTCGAAGCCCCAATAGACCATAAACATAGACAAACCATCTACTTATCTGGGTAAAAATGACAAAACTCACATGAAAAACTGAAATAAAATTGGCTTTCCATTCTTTCAATTCGATGTCTTTTTTCTTCATTCAGGTCAACCATATCTGCCCATATATAAATCAAATTCCTTTGAAATTTAATTGGAATACATTTTAATATCAAATTGGAATATTTAAACAATTCCATTTTAAAAAAACTAAATATTTCTTAATTAAATTTTACTCTCTGCCGGAACACAGTGAAAAAATAATGTATTTAAGTTTTCCAAATTGAATCTTACTAAGAAAGATAATTTGTATATCACATTCGTATATCACATATCAAATTGGTAGACTTGTCCTACTAAATTTTGAGTGGACCTATATAAATTTCTGTTTGACTTACTTAATGGTAGACCTAAAATTCTGATCTCAATAACTTCTAATCGTCCTTGACTTACTTTTTGACCCTTAATTGATCTACTTTAAAATGTTTTAGTTTAATATTATTTCTAGGAAGTGGGGTGTGATTACCGTCAAAAACAAAACATGAATAAACAAATAAACATTCTATAGTTGCATTGATTAACAAATTTAGTGGTTAACAAATAACATATCATTCACCTGAATTAAGTTTTACAAAAATTAGTTTAATAGAATAGAGAAAAAAATATAATTATTTATGTGTAATTAATATAAGATTAAAAATATTAATTTATAATGTTTTTTAAAATTTAACAAAATAAAAAATAAAAAAATAAAACACCATAAGCAATCGGATGCTCTTTCAGTCTCTGCATTTTAACTATTTGAATAAAGAAATGGTAAATATGGTTTATCATACGCCATGTTTCAAGTTTACAGATTATCAATGACCAGGTTGAAAACCAAGCAATGTGATATTCAGTATCGGGTAAGGTATTCATTCAATAAAGCTGTTATTTATTTACTTGACATGAAAAGAAATCTTCGAGTCTTCTGCGTAGTACTAATGAGACCCAAATGATAGAAACTAGTCTACTATTGAGATTTGCATTGGGTATCACAGAGTATGCGCTGTTTATATTACTATTATTATTATTATTATTATTATTATTATTATTATTATTATTATTATTATTATTATTATTATTATTATTATTATTATTATTATTATTATTATTATTATTATTATTATTATTATTATTATATTATTTATTATTATTATCATTATTATTATAATGAAGAAGTACATTATCAAGAAAGATAAACGAGAGAGAAAATATAATAAATACTGAATAATTACCAATTTTTGTGGAAATAAATTATTAATCGAAATAATATCAGAAATAACAATAAATCATCAAGTTAATGGAACCAAAATAGTTATTAAATATCCCATCATTTATTACTTTATATTTATTTATGTCGTGACTTCTGTAAATCATGAATAAATATATTTTGGAAACCTAACTTCAGTCTGTAAAAATAAAGAATTCTTTATCAGATATTTGGAAATTCAATGCGCCATTATTGCACGAGATGCCACCTCTGGTTCATTAATAATTATAAATTCTAAATAATATATAATTATATTTCATTGAAATAATAAAAAATAATTTTTATTATAAATGAAATATATATATATATATATATATATATATATATATATATATATATATATATATATATATATATATATATATATATATATATATATATATATGTAGTAGACGTGAAGATTTCTCTTCGCGCCAGGTAAGTATACAATATTGCTGATTCAACTCTATTGCATACTTTTCACTTGTAAACAGTTTCTGTGTATGACGGTGTCTCCAGAGGCGAATATGATTTTTCATACGCCATGTTTTTAGAAGTTTGCAGATATGTTTTCTGTGATTTAGCTAATTTCCAAGTGATGTGATTTCCAGTGTACCAAGAAAAGTGTGCAATAGAGTTGAATCAGCAATATTGGACACTTACCTGGCGCGAAGAGAGCCAGAAGCTCGAAACTAGTCTACTATTGGGATTTTCACTGGGTATCAAAAAGCTTGTAATGTTTATATTATTTTAATGTTAGACATCCGTAAAAAAATATTTTACTTCGTGTAAAATATATATATATATATAATCCGTGTCCAATTAAATGTGCAAAATCATCAAAAATGCATTGAAATATTTGAGCTCTTGCATTTCCCTTTATATTTCATACAAAATAATTTCCTATATCCCTATTTATTATATATTTGGAAAATATTTTCGAAACGCATGTCATTAAAGAGAGAGGTTCTTTAATGAAAATTACTTCTATAATATAAGCTTTTTTCTCAACCTATTTTCTGATAAATATTTTTCTATATTTGCGCACCTGGAACCATCTGTTTCATCTTTTGATATTTCATAAAAGAAGAAAAAGAAAAGTCTACTTTAGATGGATGTTTCAATCGACTTCAAAGATATTTAATGAGGAATCTCAGATCTTAATATTTTTATCATCTTTATATCCCTTCCATCTGTTTTAAATCTTTAATTAATAGCAGCGGACTTCTTAATTTCGAATATCCCAAAGATTTTATAAACATATCCCATTAATTAAATATGAGAAATAAATTAAAACAAACAATAAAATCAAGATTTCAGCGTGAAATCAATAAATTAATAAAAACTAAATAAAGAAAATAATCTTTAAAATTGTCATCTGAAATTTTCAATGTCAATTTCATCAAATCTGACAAGAAAGTAAACTTGAAATTTTTTTCCTAAAGAAAATAATTAAAATTTAATTCTTCTACAAAAATTCCGCTCAAAGATATTATTCATTAAAACAAAAAATCTGTTTTACTTTGAAATTATTTTACAAATTATTTATAGAAATTAGCAAGTGCTTTTAAAATAAATGTCTCCTTATTTAATTAATTTAAAAATAATTTTCATTTACGGCGCATTTTATTGGTTATTTATTTAAAATGAAAATATTAGTTATTTTATATTGATTTGTTTCAATCGTGTGTTTATTTATATTTTTTATCTGTTTAATAACAATAAAAACATCAGGTGACAATAATGACATTCTGATATGAATATTTTTCACACATTTATTGGGAAATTATATATATATATATATATTTCACTGCAGTTGCCACCTTACTCACAAACGACAAAATAAACAGAAAATTTATATTTAATTTATTCTTGTGACCTTAAATTGTTTTTACTATGTTTAATGAATAAAATTTAACTTGCAATCGAAAATGATTAAATTGGAAGGCAAAGCCAAATTCTAGAGGGAATTATTTTTTAAAAAATTTTAAATAGTTTTGTTTTTTTACAAATCGATTTGTTTGTGGGTTAAAAATTATAATTAGATAAATGAACTTAATTAAAACAAAAAATAATATTAAAATTAAATGTGTTCCAATAGCTTGAATATTAAACCGTGATTTAGCTAGTGTATAATTTCAAATTTTTGTCATCTCCCCGAATTCAATCATTTAAATAAGCTATTACCATAAAAAATATATATAATCTTAAAATATTGTATTTATTAAAAAATTGACTATGAATCAGTGGAGATATTGATGTTTATACAATGTCAATTGAAAATAAATCAGAGGTGAAAGTTGAAAAATCTTAAAATAAACGAAAAGAAAGTTTTAGAAATATATAATGATAATATTGTTAAAATTAAAATAAAAATTTTAGTATCAATTAATTCAGTGGTCAATTTTATTTTATTTTATCAGATAGAATAATGATGACAGGAAAACTGTCGAAATATATCGTAAAACTAATGTCTGAGTGGCGCTTTCTTATAAACATATTTGTAAATATTTTATGGACGGAAGGTAAGTAAAAACTAGCAAGCACGATATATCTACATTTTTGTTTTTATTAAATGTGTACTATATAGCACATAGAAATAATTATTAGGAATTAAGTTAATATTCCAAAAATAAGTAATTAATTTATTAATATAAAATAAACTACAACTGGTTTCCATTTTTTTTTCAAATAATCAAAACAAACTCAAAACATCTATATTTACATATAAATGTAAATAAATAGTTCCAAAATACTAAAAGGTAATATATTTACAAAAAATGTATGATTTCATATACTCGATTACAAAATATATTCACGGAAACAAAAAATAAAGGTATATAGTTAGTATAAAGGGAATCCTTAATAAGGAAAAAAATAAAATAGGAAAGTAAGCCATAATACAGCATGAAATATTTCTTAAGGGTGAAGGAAACTGAAAAATGATAAAATATTTACATATAGCAATTTCCATGCATTCTTCTCAAATTTGCCACAAAGAAAATGTATATAAATATTTATTGAAATAACTATTTAAAATTAGTTCATTTTGATTCGCAATTAATAAGCTTATATTTTGACAAATTCATTATTTGACAACTGGTGTACTTGCCATATATTAAGGTGACCAGATTTGTTCGAACCCGAAAGCTGTAAAAAGAATGGAAACAAATAAAAAAGTGCAATTTATTATGATCTCTACAAAAGACATAATATTTTTATTTTTTTATAATGATATTTTTCGTTTGAATGAATCTTTTTCAATAATGTATCATTTTCTTTTAAGACATTAAAAAAAGTATGTATATTGTAGTAGATTAACTTTCACTAAATTCACTTTCACTAAAGAGGTTTTTGTTTAATTCCGCTTTGTCACTACTTCAGAAATCATTAGTAATTTAAAATACACTTTCAACTACCACATTAGAACTCGGTAAGAACACATTTCTTTGTAGGAATATGATTATCTTTAAAATGTTTGCTTATTACTTTCCAGTGAAAATTGACTTCTGTTTTATTTTTATTCCATTCATAAGACTTTCTGTGGAATAATACATGTTTACTTTCCTAACTTCATCGAAGAGTTCATTGTCATTATAACCAATTTCATGATTTTCAAGATTTTCATGATTTTTCATGATGTTATAGTGTATTGTTTTATTATATTTTGTTTGTTGTAATAAATATGTAATTGTAATAGGAATAACAATATAAAGTTATTATTAATATTATGGTGTTTAGGAAACCATACAATTAAAATAGTACTATATAGAATAATTCTCTATAGTAAATAATTACTATAGAGAATTACAAAAATTCAAAAAATCAATATTTTAAAAACTAATAGAAATTGCTGAAGAAAAAGAAATAAAGTAAACGAAGGATAATAAAAAAATTAGAAAATTACTAAATTAATTTAACAGATCTAATTAACGTATAGTTTACGGAAATCATTGAAATTCTTTGTTCCTCAAACAGTCAAATCAAAAATTATTTTCTTGAAATTATCAAAACCATTGAACGGAAAATAAAAGATAAAATAAGGAATCTGAAAGAAAAACTCAATCTTTTTATCTAAAGTCTAAAGTAATTTGATTTTCTATCAATAAAAGTTGTTATAGTTTGATCATTTATATTTTATTGTTAATACACATACATACATATAAGCACCCCAGCTGTTCCGAGACAATATTATTAAAGGAGACTCGGCTGGGCTCTACAGATTTTCTTTTTACAAATAAATCACCACTAATAATAATATAATAGGTAAAATTATAATAACACACACAATAAACTTATATTTTGTATGTCTCGTAGTTCATTTTGAAATATAATAATAATTGATTTTCACAATATTATCTAAAGCAGAACAACAATTAAATAACGTGAGACAAGCGGTACTTATGTAGCACATTTGGAAAACGTAATGGTAAAGACATATTCCAAAAAATAATAATACCACAATAATGTTTAATTTTTAAGTAAAATTTTACTACAAATTTTAATCTTCGAACAAAATATTTAATTTAAAAATAAAAAAATATTTTAAAATTTATTACTAAACACCATAAAATATAATTTCTAAAAGCTCAACCTTTCTAACATTTAAATATTTTACAATTAATTAATATTGAAAATTCATTTCTGATTTAAACAATTTAATTATTTACTATTTCAATTTTTTAAAACAATTTTAATCAAATATTCGAAATATTAACATTACAATGAAGTTTGCATGCATTTTAAATGCCTGTTTAAATTAAATTTTCTCTCTTTATAATATTTTCTGTATTTTCTATATACGGAGATACTGGGAGTAATTATACATTTATTATTATAAAACGACTTAATACTATCATTATTAATCAGCAATTGATATACAAATTGCCCATAATTGAACAATTTAATTAATTTATTTAATTAAACTATTAACATGGCATGTCTGTTGATATATGACCAGAAAAAGAATTTATTAAAAACCGTCTTTATTTGATAAAGGACAAAAGAAAATTAATGATTGAAAGAATAATTAATGGAGGATCTGAAATTTCTTCGCCAATTCATTAATTATCCGTTTTGCATAAAACGGCTCACGGCGCAATGTACTTTTACTATTTCATTCAATATTCGGTAATTATAACCGTTAGATTTTATCATTAAATTTAATAAAATATAATTACTTTCATTTGTCTCATAGATAATAAGAATTACAATGAAACAAAAATATTATTATCTCGTTAAATTTAAACAATCAAATATTATTAAAAAGTTTAAAGAATTTAAACAAATTATTATTAAAAGTGGAATTATTTTATTATTTTATCTCTTTTTTTACATTAAATTAGAAAAATGATTTAGTTGATCTTTGAGAAACAAATAATATTTGAGAATAAATAGAAATTTATTACTAAAACTGTTATTATTTGTTTTTCTAAGTTTTTCGAGTATTAATTGTATGCATAGAAAAAATAATAGCACTTTGTCAAAAATTATCAGTACCAATAATTTCGTAGACAATAACAATTCTGAAAATTTAATTAATTTAATAAAAAGTATTAGATTTATTTAGATTTAAATGGCTTTGTTAGTAGGATACTGAAATAAAAATAATGATAAAGAAATGTATTTAAATGAATTCAATAACAAATTCTAAAACAAATAAATACTCACTTGAAAAGGAGAGTCAAAAAGACATCAGATAAGTCACTAGGAACGTGTCCAAAATACAATAACTTCTTTGATAGCATATACAAAACTTTTTTATTGAATGAAATATTTTTGTAAAATGTAAAAATTTCCATCGGACTCATCTGTAGAAATATCTTTTTGGTGTTTATTTGAAGGTTAAGAAGTTTTTTTTCAAAAAAAATATTTTTGCTGGAATTTCAATAATATGAATATTATAAAATATGATTTGTTAATATACTATTGTATATAAAATAAATATAAAATAAATTTCTCAAAGTTTGTGTATATCCTCTTGTGAACGGCCTATAATTATATCCGAAACTGTGAATCAACTGAAAAAAGTACAAAATTGAATCTATATTCGTAAAAAAAATAATTTCCAATTTGGGATATATTTGGTTTATGGTCACCGGGTAGCAAGGACTAAATAAACATAACTTTCTGGCTTTCTTATCATTTCACCAGTTTTTCGATTTATTTTACCGGTTTCTACTAGTCTCACCTGGAGTATTGTCGAAATCATTCAGACATATCTTTTACCTTTCCATACATGAATTAAAATATCATTTTTTCTACGGAAAACACGCTGACCTCTTCTTAACTTAATTTTTCTTATATCTTGAGGTAACCCGCGATTTATTGTACCACAAATTCTTATCTTCTTGAAGAGTAACTGCTCCGCTAATTCAACACTATTGTAATAGTTGTCCATGTAAACACGGTGCCAAATATTTTCATATTTATCTAAGAGAATGTTTACGAGATTTCCAACTTTTGTCCACTACCGCTATAGAATTTAAAGTTAGTTATAAATCCACTTTTAGATTCACAAAACATTCTGACAAGCATGCCATATTTATTAATCTTTCCTGGGTTGTAAACACGGAAACTTAGCCGGCCTCTGTAGGGTATGATTGCCTCATCCAAAGAAAGATTTTGTTTTGGTTTATTAACTGTATAAATTTATTTAAAAAATATTCTACTACTGGTTCAATTTTAAATAGTCGATCTGCGTTTTCAGGCATTTCATCATTATTACAAAAATGTAACGATTGTAATATTTGCCTGAACCGATTTTGAGGCATGACTTTACCAAATAAAAGGTGTTTCAATCTGTAGATCAGTAGACCAATAATTGTTTGTACTGTTTTTCTTTACTTGTACCATTAAAATGTTCAAACCAAGGAATTTTTTCATTTCAGATATTGTAGTATCTTTCCATTGTTTAACCTTTTTCACAAATTTATATTTGTGAATATTTTGCATATGATATCTGTTTGTTTCATTTGTTAATAATTTAAAAACATCATCGTCAATAAATAAATCTCTTACATCTGATATATTTTCTGAATATCTTGGAAACACTTTAACTCCATCATTTCCCAAAAATAAATTTACATTAATATCACCATCATTTTCGGGCCAGTACTTGGTTGAATTATTTTCTTCATTCTCAAATTCTGTATCATCGTAATCGCTAGTCTCAGAATCACTTACAATAGGTAAAACTTTTCTTTTAATGTTAATTGAAAAGTCCGTATCATCGCTTTCATCTGTATTATTTTCATCCCCAGACAATATATCAGGATATAACTCATTAGTGTCATTACACATATTATTACACTCAAAATCGTCGTTTTCCATTATTAAACAGCTTAAATAATTTTTTTAAGAAGTGCAAAATAAACTACTTAAAATAAAACGAC
This sequence comes from Schmidtea polychroa, assembly GCA_959609185.1. Lineage (NCBI taxonomy): Eukaryota > Metazoa > Platyhelminthes > Tricladida > Dugesiidae > Schmidtea > Schmidtea polychroa. The sequence goes on along the minus strand of CAUHTR010000666.1, from coordinate 29,833 downwards.
AGGCTGACTGACAATTAAACAAACTGGTATAACAAAAAACGTATTCATAAGTCAGCGGCTCCTGGATTTTGAATAAAAGATGACGTATTACTAAGTAGGCGGCCAGCAATGAGTTAATGTGTATCGAATATTCGTGTCGGGTCGTCACTAAATCAGAGTTAATTGAACAAAATCAATTATAATCAGACGTAATTATGCAGCCATTCATATATCCTACATATATCCATTAAAAGGTAAAAAATTACAATTTTTCAAATAAAGAATAAACCAAAGGATTTTAAGGTTTTTATTAATTTTTTTGGTATAGTGGGTTCATTTAGTGAGCGAAAACTGTTTAACGAGCCATTTTCGTTTCTGAATTTTAATAAATTTTAATCAACCTTCAATGGTCCAATCTCAAACAATTCTTAATAGAAATCTAATTAGAAATTCAATACAAATTCAAAAGTAAATTTGGAAAAATTATAAATCCCAAAAAAAACTCAATTAACAGCTATTTGGGGTAAATCAACACAAACTGTTAAACGAAACTCAATTGATGGTGCATATTTGGTAAATAAAATATCCATGCCGTCATAACTTCATCTTTCTGTTTCAAACTGCGCTATAAAAACTTTTATAATTGTAAAATCTTCTTTAAAAGCCCAGCAATGTTGTGTTTCACTACACGTCACAATTCTAGAATGAAATTCCAATTAATTAATCAAATTCGAACTCGAAACTAATCAAAAATTAAAAATTTATTTTAAAAATTAAAATTTTGGATTTGGAATATTGATTTAGGATCGGGGCCGTGGAAAGCCTGGCCGGACCCCGGTAAAATGATTAACGCGGACAATTTATCGATTATTATAATATTTTTTTAAATCTAAATTGTTATGTGTTTTGTTTGTATGCAAGCATACTTTTGGTTGAACAGATAATTGGTTTTTTTGATATGGAATATATTTGAAAATATTGAACATCAAATGAAAATTTTCAGGCGCCTCTTGGTTCGAGAATCGATCACTCGATCCCACCGCTCAATTGTTATAGCCAGCAGAATAGATCCAGCGCCCATGACAATTGAGTATTAGTATGCATGCATACAAACAAAACAGGAAACAAAGATTCAAACAGAAATGTAATTGTTATCTTTAAATTTTAGAAAAACCACTTTATTCAAATAGCATTATTTGTGATAGTAAAAATTCGTTGATTTTTAGTAGTTTTGAAATCTTGGAAGAATGTATTTAAATTCAATGTTACATTGAAAAGATATTAATTTATTTTTAAATCAAAATTACATAAACGTTGGTTTACGAGCTTTTAAATTTGCGAATTCCGAAATGATATCGTCAAAGTTCGGCCAAAATCGATTCAATGCAAAGAATTGCTAAATTGCTATCTTGTTTTATATTTGCACGTATTACGTTTTTAATCCGTTGCAAATAACTAAATGTTCTTTCAGCCTCACAACTTGTCACCGGGATTGTTAAGAACAATTTTAAGGCAATCACAATGTTTGGAAATAATGATTCCAATTTGAAATTTTTGATTTTATTCAATAAATTATTTAAATCATCTGGATATTTTTTCTATAATTATATTGCTTTTGAAGTTATTTTATCTTTGTCTGTTTTGTCTCTGTTTTGAATTTTGTTTCTGCTGATGATTCGTTCTCGATTTTATCAAAATATTTTGGATTTTGGCATGTTTTTCGTTTTTCTTCAAATTTTGGCTCTTCGTTCAAAGTGGTGGATTGATGATTGTGCCCGCTTCCCTAAAATGGCACACAAGCGGATTCAACACTCCATACAGTAGCTTACCTACTCTATTTGGCCTGGCATATTTATTATGCTGTTGTAATATTTTCATTAATAAATTTTTGACCTTCGTATTATCTTGCTTCTTCAAGAATTTCTTCCCAATTATCCTGAAGTGAAGAGCTTCTATCAGACTTTTCAAATTTGCAGCTTCAACTGTCAATGTAGTTTCTCTTCCATGGATTATAGTTTGCACATAATTAATTTGTGTTAACACTTTCAACCATAAATTTAATGTTTGTCTTCTAAATTCGATTTTTCCTTCTTACTTACATACTTACAAAATCTAAATTTCGATCGATTAAAAGTGATTTATGATTATAAAAACAAAACTCATTTACTTTTTTCTCTGAAATATGGATGTAATAGATTTGCTTAACTATAATTTTAAACTAAAACTCTAGTCGACACCATAATTTAAAAATATATAGATATAACATCATAAAATTTGGTGTTGTCGAAAAGAAAATCAGATTTAGTAGGGACAAACAAATACGCTACTGAAACCGCAGAGGACAGCACCGAAACAATCACATCACCATCTGCGGTTTTAGTAACGGATTTTTTGTCCCTACTAAATCTGAATTTTTTTTCGACAACACCTTTGTAAATGAGAACAATAGACATGTTCTATCTAGTTACTTATATTCTCTGGCCGACACCAACAATTTATCATTTTACATACACACAGGATTAAAATCAGCGATGAAATCCATTGATTAAAAGGTTTTCTGAAAATCTTTACAAAAATTTTAAATCCATGAATTTTTCATTAATTTGAAAGTTTTCATGTTTGATTTGAAGTTTAAAATGGAGTAAATACATCATTTTACAGTTGATTTGAATTTGAAAAAATCGTCATTTAATGATAAATAAAAAATGGAAACCATTGAATCAATCAAAAAATCTTTAAGATCAACCGAAAAGAAGTAAATCAACAGTTGTAATTTTTGTGTGTGTAGTTGTCAAGTTTTTCTGTTACGATTAAAAATTTTAGTGCACCTCTCCGGGCCCCCTTTTAACACCGGGCCCTGGGAAAAATACCCGTCTCCCTCCCTCTCTTCGGCCCTGTTTAGGATATTTGGTTTAAGTAATTTTTTTTATTTTAGAACTCACTACCAAAACAATTCTCCTAATATGTCTTTCTGCAATTCACTCATTACAATTAAAGTCATTCTAATAAAAGCGTTTGCGACAATTACAGGATATTGCAACATATCGGAATGGGACAAAAGAACTAAAAGTTAATTTCCGATGAACGAAACATATATGTGATCAGGGCCGTGAAAGTGGAGGTGGAGAGGGTGAAAGGGGCGCAAAAATCGTTACTACACCGGAAAGGCGCAAATTGATAAAAGTTGTTAAATATTTTATTTCTCGCCTGTAAGACGGTTAGCTATTGAACAAAGGGAGATTTATTCTGAACCAATATGCAATACGACCTTTTAGAAAGTCTGTCATGTTATTTTATTGTCGTATATGATGATAAATGTATTATATATAACGATTGAATAAACCTTTTTTGAATATATGCTATTTAGTAATCTGCTATTTAATAAGTCTTGCTTCTTTTGGGAGTGGGCGCCCCATTTTGTTTTCATCCCGGGCACAGTTTTGTCTTTGCACGGCCCTGTGTGTGACATTTTTTAACGAGCACAAGAAAATCAAATTATTCTCCAATTTTTGATATCTTATCCGCCAAGCAATTGCTATAACTGCTAAACAAAATAATTCCGTTAAAACTACTTTAAAATATTTTGAATTTTTAATTCCTATCATATGTTTTTGAATCCCGGGAAAAGTCAGATTATTTACCCTATATATATATATATATATATAAAAGTGAATAGTAAAGATTTGTAAATTAGAGAGTTGCCATTTGAAAATACAAAATTTTAATGTCTTTAAATATCCTAAAAAGAGGTGAGCGACAGTTATATAAAAAAACGGGGGGGATCCTCTGTAAAATTTAACACTCACCAAGAAGATAATTAATAGTATTCTACTTTTGAGAGGTGTTGAGAAATATGTTGGGTAAATAAAATTTCGTTCGCAATTTATTTAATCAAAGAAATGTTTAGACCTTAACGAGTTTTAGTTTGTTACTTCAAAGTATGAATTTACAGTTTCAGGTCAGTAAATTAAAACAAATAAAAATAAACAGTTTAGAGAAATTATGAAGATATATATTTAGAAAATATTCTGTAAATATCAAACAATAATCTTTATCAATGTTTATTCTGAAAATTCATATTCAATGTGAAATTTTAACTTTTACCAAAAGGTTGAGGCCTATTGGGAAGTTTGGAGAAAAACAATTGATCGATATGTGAACTCAAATTGACCATATCATCATCAAAATTGTCAATTCTGGACAAATTCTTTGTAAGGTAAGTGCCACTGCCATGAGAAATGTTTGCACTGTCTGTGACAACATTACCGGAACTGAAAGAATTGAAACCTTGCTGGTCATTACAAATGTTATAAGAATCTAATTTGAGTAATGGAATGTTTAGATCACTTTCTGGAACTGACGACATTGCAGGTTGCAAAAGAGGAACATTTTGGCCGCATGAAATTGAGTAAAATGGCAATGTTGAAGTACAAACATAGGAAAAATTATCTCCACAGCTTTTCAAGGGGTATTCATTGTTAATATTAGAAGCTAGACACTCCATTGGAATCTGTGACAAAATTGTCTTTTTCGATAAAGATAATGGTATTGTAGTTGTCAAAGAATTCATTGCATCTGAAAAATAGCAGTTATGGTAATAACAAACCCAAAATAAATCGTTATAAATAATATTATTTACATTGATAGTTTTTGGTAGCAGCAACCTTCAATGTTAAACAAATATGATACGCTGCTGAAGTGGTTGAAAAGACATACTACACGTCAATTTATTGACTCTCCTCAGTCTAAGGGCTAACCATATATTTTGCAGCAAAGTTTAATCTTATCATTTATTTATTAACTATTGAATTATATAACAGATTATTAAAAATTCAGAATAATAAATAAAACTTGAAGAAAACAGCTATGTAAAATAGAAAAAACATTGATCTAGATCTAAATATTGAATAAAATTTTAAAATAATATCAAATTTTAAAAACTAAAATTAGAAAACATTATTCAAATTACCATTAAAATAAAAAAATAATTTTTTTTGCTATTGTTTACAAAATGAATTGATACCTCTTTTTTTATAACATGATTTTCCTATGCTTGATTAAACTGTAATTGTAAATATTTGCTTGAACCTTTCCCCAGTGAACTATGTCGTCTTATTTATTTTTATAATAATAGTAATATTACTAATTATAATAATAATAATATTAATAATAATAATAATAATAATAATAATAATAATAATAATAATAATAATAATAATAATAATAATAATAATAATAATAATAATAATAATAATAATAATAATAATAATAATAATAATAATAATAATAATAATAATAATAATAATAATAATAATAATAATAATAATAATAATAATAATTTTGACAAGGACTATCGTATAGTCGAAAATTCTTTCATTAAATACATTATTTGCAGCAAAAGGCTTAAATTATCATTTTATTGTTTTAAATAATAATAATTATAATTATAAAAATTTTAATAATAATAATAAATTCTAAAGGACTATTTTATAGTTGAAAATTCTTTCATTTTATTGAATATATACTTCGCATCAAAATACTTAAATTATCATTTAATTGTTTACCATTAATAATAATATTAATTCACGGTATATCAATACTTGTTATATACATAATAATTTGTGGTTTTTAATAAATAACTATATATTGAATATCAAAAGTAAATTCAAAAAAATAAATAAATATATTTATTCAAAAATATATATATATATATATATATATATATATATATATATATATATATATATATATATATATATATATATATATATATATATATATATATATATATATATATAAGAAAATGTGTTAAATAATTGTATGAGATGTATATTTTATACTGTATATATTTTTAAAAATATATATAATGTTTGTGCAAGAAAACGCTATTTTCAAATGAAATTATTTAAAAGATTCTTCCATGAAGAGGAGTCTCTTTTCTTAACCCACTGTGGTTCGCCCGGCGGCGCAGCGCTCACCCTATCGGTTTTTTTGATGCCGTTTTTTTCGTATGAAATATATTAACTCGTGGGTCCCTCAACTTTCCAATATTTATGTTTTTTTCAATATTACAGGCTAATTTTATACACATTTGGTTTTGCGTATTATTTGTGCTATAACAAGGAACGAGAGAGAACGTTATTTACGCAGGTTTGATTCGTTCTGGAATTTTTGTTTTTCGGTAATTTCTTTTTCTTATTATGCACAATTTTGTTTTGTTTATTATGTTTTTAATTTATTTTATAAAATTATTTTTTATTGAAATCTTTTGACATAAAATAACTATTTTGATATGAAAAAACTTTGGAATAAAAAAATTTAGTTTTTAAAATATTTACAATTTTATTTTTCTTCTTTCGTTATTTAAATAAAGTTTTTAAAGAATTTATTTCTTTTATTTATATATTACTGAAATAAACCAGAATTAAAAAAGTAAATAAAAATTCCATATATATATATATATATATATATATATATATATATATATATATATATATATATATATATATATATATATATATCTTAATTATGTATGTTTTGCAGTTTTTATTTCTCGGCTTTTGTGTTTATCTTCAATTTTCTTCTGTCTTATTCAATTTTTGTATTTCTTTTATAACTTGTAGATAATTTATAGATGTTCCTATATTATCTCAGATAACTTGATTCTGGTTTCTTCTTTTTCTCCGACTTCCCTTGATATTACCCATTATCGCGGGCTAGCTGTTGAGATATGAAAATGTGATTTCGATTTTATTTTTGTTTTTACCTTTTCAATTTGTACTTGTTAATTTCGTTAATGTCGTGTTTCAGTGTTTAATTTTGATTCTTTGACATTTCCTATTTTACTTTTACTAATGCTTCCCATTGATCTTGTTTCTTAGAATTCTGTAGCAACATGCCCGTCATTTTATATTACTGCCCTCATTTTGCAAATTTTAATAACTATTAATTTTATTGCGTAGATATCTTAAATAATATATACATGCATAATCTTAAAATTACCTATGTTATCTTATTAATATAAAAATATTCCAAATGTTTTCTTTGATTTTTTAATGGAAAATAATTACATTATTACGGATTCATTTGTTTTCCACTTAAACAGTTACAATTAACAAAAGTCTTTATCATTTGGTTTTCTATGGAGATTTAATTAAAAATGCAAGAGGAAAGTCGAATTATTTATTTTCATAAATCGGATTAAGTTGGGAAAAATATCAGTTAAAATAAATTTCAACAAAAATTATCAGTGGTTGGGAAATATATAAATATTTAATTCATACCTATTTAGTAAGAATAGCTTATTTACAGTTGTGACCTGGCGAAGGGAATAAAGTAATTTTAACTGTTTAATTACAACTTTTGTTTAAATCTTTGGTCAATATATATTCATAAAATGTTATCAAAACGTGTTCACCGTTAATTTATAAATTTCAAAATGAAGTGTTAAAATATTTGAAAGTCAATAATTTTGTTGGGTTATTGAGTTGGTGATAGAATTAGAACTCTTACTCTGACTCCAAGCGTGTCTTTGACTGCCACACAAACAACAATTAACACTTGAAACTTTATTGAATATCACAAATATTTTCACAATGATACAATTGACTCAACAAGCTGACTATTATACCGTGCTTATTACAACACTATGGTGAGGAATAGCACACGCGTATAACTTTGATTTGTCAAACCTCTCACAACTAAGGAGTGTAATAATTGGTCATTTTAACTGGTTGTTCTCTGATTTTGACTTGGCTTTACTCGTCTAACTTTACTCTATTATCAACTGAATGAACTCTTTGCTGATTCTCTTTTATTTCTGTTTTCTTTTAGTTTCTCTGCTTCAATTTGATTCAAATATTTCTTCCAAATTCTTTTCTCAATGGCTTCTCAAAACTGTTTCGGTAATACATGTCTCCCAACGTGTTCTCTCAATTTTCTTCTCTATTCTTTCTTCTTCTGCTTCTGCTGTGCCATCTCCTTTTATACCTTGTCAATTTGTGGCACTTCAGATAATCAAGTGTTTTTCCCATTTTCTTTTTCCTGCTTTCCCCTACTGCCCCATTTTTATCTCTGACAGCTGTCAAGTTATTTTCCCTTTTGTACTGACCTTGGTTTTTATTTTCCTGTTTGATTCCTTTTATTTCCTTTATCTTTCTCTTTTTAATTTCTTTTCACTTCCGTTTTCTTTTCCGAGTTTCTATAGATCGTCCCGTTTGTCATGGCGATCTTCCCCCAGGTAATTTTATTTATTTCTTTATAAATTGTTATTTAGGTATCCTCAATAATTTCAAATGAAAACCCTTGAAGACCCAGGATTTTAACGCTTTTGAAGTTGTTCTTTATAAGAAACTTTGAAATAGTTGATTTGATTTATTGAAAAGAGATAATAACAGTTATTATTAAATAAACTACTTTATCAGACCAATATGGTTTTGATATGGAATGAATAATGCGGGAATGTTTGTGTGTGCAATGACAAGAAGTAAGTATGCATGTTGAGATTATCCAATTGGAAGCATTATAAATAGCGTTATAATTGTATGCTTGAGTTTGGATTGTATTAAATAAAAATTTGACTATAATGTCAATTTTTAACATTTATTATTTTTGATAGAATTATAAAGTGATTAACTATATACCATAAAATTGACCAATAAATATAATATTAACTCCTTGTTAAATGAGGGAACCTAATCCATTTCAGAAATATTTAAAATTCTTAATAAAATTTTAGACCTTTGAAGAAAACAAATGAATAAAATTAATCTAATAAATTCCTAACTATTTCCATAGTCGATTTGAAACCTCTTACCACCCTTCACTTTTGAGTACTTTTTATAAGTTAATCTTAACTAAATGAACAATAATAGTTAATATATTATTATATTTATCTTTTCTTATAATTACAAATATCGTATCAAGGTTCGAAACTAATTGTTATCCTTTTTACCCTCGACTTTAAAATATTGGCTTTCAAAGCAATGGCTTAAAAGGTCCTTAGTCCAATAGTGCTCCCAGAAATTATTGGATCTGATATTGAATGTAATGTATATTATTTTTTTATTCTACAAAAATTTGTAAATGGGGTTGAAATCCAATCAAACCTTTTTATATAAAATAATTTTATATTAATAAATAAACTTTAAAAATTATTTATTAAATTAATTATTACTCAGATAATCGATTTACTTTTAATATTAAATAATTTGTGGTTTATTTTGACAAATAATGGAAATATAAGACAATACAATTTATTTAAATAAAATTTAATTTATTTTTTACTTCATATTTTTAAATTACTTAAATAACAATAATAATAATAACAAGGTTTGTTGTGTGATAATTAGAACTTCCGGTTTTAGCTTGTTGGGTATTTCTATACACACTTGATAAAGGCTGTGCCAAAATATCGTGTAACTTATATATTGTTTTGATCTACAGTCTTAATAAATATTAATATGAAAATTATTGAATGGAAAAATGATAAACAAATGCAATAAATAGTTAAAAACATGGGCATCCGTAGGAATATTTCCCAGGGGGGGGGCAAAAATATTTTTTTTACCAAGTAGACATTTTTTCTAGGGGGAAAAAGAGTTGAAAAAATACATGTGTATAATAAATATTTGGGGCATTATACAAAATAGGACTTTTTTTTCGTTTATTTACAAAATAGAACACTTTTTTTATAACCAGAACGTCAGTTAATATTGAAAGTTTTTATACAAATAAGATGATTTGAAATCATTGATTTCCAGATATAATTAATAATATAATTAATTAATATAATTAATTAATATATATAATTAATTAATAACATTAAAAAAAAACAGGAAGCCTCTTTAAATTAAATTTTTTTATTAATTTTTTTTGTCTTAGGTTTTTCCAACATTGTTTGAGCGCATCTATTAAAATGTGTTTAAATTAATCGAAAAATGGTTAAAAGGCAAAGCTTAACTGATGCAATTTATTTTCCAAAGAATAATTTTCTTAAAAATTAATTAATTTTCATTTTATATATATATACATATTTTTAAAAAAAAACTTAAAAAAATCAACTTGCAGTTTAAAAATGAAAAACTAGTTTTACTAAAGGTTCATGAAACTCAACGAGATCAAGCAGCTCGAGATTTGAATAGAAAAACCATATAAAAACAGTAACAATAGTGACAATATTATTTGTCAGTTTTTCTACCAAAAAATATAACTTCATATTATTATTAGCTTCTTCACTTCTAAACCTTTTGACGGAAAATGATTTGATGAATTGGGAAATTATTTCTTTGAGGAAATGCCACCTGAGTTTTTGGATATGAAATAATGTAACTACCACAAAAGATGAGTGAAAGCGACTGTAGAGACACGAAACTAATTTGATAAAGTTTTTATTGAAAACGACATTGAAAATGATCATAGAAATATTTGCTCCAGCAGTCAATGTTGCCACGAAAGCATGGGCACTTGACCTGTAGATTGTACTGAGATTGTTGATGAACTCGCATTTGGCATATTGACTCCAGTATGGTACGATGTGAAAGTATTGAAATCTTTATCTGGAATAACTTTGATGATTAACTCCTATTGGCAATCGAAGACGGATGGGTAAGTCCGGCTCTTGTAACGAACTTTATCATAAGAATAACTAGAATTGAAGGAAAATTGAAGAGAGATATTAGCTAGGATAAAAAAAGGTTTCAGCTTCTCAAATGTTTGGCATATTTATTTTTAATTTTGATGAGAGTTAACGCCTGAGATGTCGAAAGATGCATGAATTGTTTATGATTTTTTGAATAAAAAGAATATTTAAACAACCATTTTTATTTAATTAATTTAATTATATATTTTAAGTTTAATTATTAAGTTGATATTTTTATTAATGTGGAAGTCAGAAGCACTACAGTGACAGGAAACATAAATACACAATAAACTGACTAAATTTTCAAACCCAAATTTTTTGTCAAATAAATATATTTAAAATCTTGAAGGACATCGATGTTTTTGATATATTTACAAATTCAAGCTTTTTAATAAATACAGTGGAAAAGAAATCAGTGGTGAAATTTGAAAAAAAAACGTTCTAAAATAAATATATAAATAAATAAATAAAAATTGAAATAAAAATAGAAATAAAAATAGAAATAGAAATAGAAATAAAAATAGAAATAAAGATAGAAATAAAAATGAAAAAAAACTTTCTATTATATTTCTATTTAAAATTAAAATATAAATTAAAAAATACCATTAAGATAAAACAAATATTTTATGGAAATATTCATAAGCATAAAAATATGTTTCATAATCTGCATCGTTTTAAAAAATTAATAATTAAAAACGATAAAACTGAAATTAATATTTTCCCATTTGAGATTTTCAATTTCCTAAAATTATGGATTATGAAATATTAGTGGGATTTTTTTTATTGAAAATTAATTTTGCACCGATTTAATTGATTTATTAATCTGTAGGATTTTGGAATTTTCGGTTCAATTCTGTAACTCTCGGATTATTTGTTTAAATTTACTGGTTTTTAAATTGCGATTAATTCGCATAATTATTGTATGAATATTGTAATTTTTGTTTTTTATTGATAATAAATATTCAATTATTTACAAATTTTAATGATTATTTTATATGAGTTGTAGTTTTAATTGTCACGTGTTACGTGTAGAAAAAATTAAAGAAAACTATATAGCGATAATTTACTATAGTAAATTGTCTCTATAGAAAAATTGACAAATAAATAAAAAAGTCAATAAAATAATTAAAAAATTTGCAACATTATCAAAATTAGTCTATGTACTGTTCTATTTAAAAATTGAATTCGAGTCCCATAGTCTATTCCTTTTAATAAATTTTTACTGGAAATATTATTTGGAACCGAAATAATTGAATTTGTATATAACAAACATAACAAATTAATAAAGAAGAAAGAAGTAGAAAACTAATAAAGAAGAAAGTGAATCAAATACCAAAGAAATAACAAAGGTGGTTCTTTTATTATTTTACAAATAAAAGTTTAAAATTGTAAATTATTATTTGTTCGTTAGTCACCGTTATTTATTATTAGCGTTTTTCATTATTGGGTATTCGTAAACCCACATATAAAATATTTTTAGATAACATACACGCACCCCAATTGTCCCGCCACTTTTTTAATCGGTGACTCTATCGGGTTCTACAAATCTTCTTAACACGAAGTATTAATAAAAAATAATAATCAACATAGAATAATACACAACCCATAATACTACTCATAAAGTTTATATGCAATTTTACAGTTTAATTTTTTATTTTACATACACTTATATATGCATTTACATTTACATTTACATATATTTTTAGCGAATATTATTTCCATATGCTCAACTTTTTGCTCACGAACTCAAGTGTAAGAATGCATTATATTCTTAAACCTAGGACCGATTCTAACAGTTTTCTTTGTATAGACGAGATGCAAATTTGCTACCGTAGAAATTATAAATGTAATAATTTTTAAGTTGAAGTATGTAACGATATTTTTTTTTAAATAAGTTAGACAATTTCAACTTCAAGAATACGCGAACTGGCCAAGTGGACAACATTATTATCTTTCGAATCCCTAACTTCCAATTATAATAATGGTGCAGAATTTGCAAAATTAACACAGGAACTAGAAAAGATCATTGTAAAATAAGTATTATTTTTATTGTTAAAATTGATTAAAAGATTAAAAAACCATCAATCTAAAAAAGTGCGGCTGTCGCCTACGTTTCGAACGAGGCCTGCTTAGACCCCTTCATAGTAGCACAAGTAAGCAATGTCAAATTAAATTTTGAATCAGCAATTCTCTTGACCACATTTAAAAATATAATTTCATATTTGACAACATTATATGAGTTCTTTAATTCTACTAGTTCTTTGAATACACATTTTCTTTTTCTTTACTAAATCTTAAATGTTACAAAATTTTGATAAATTAAGTGAAAACACTTGCAAAAAATAACTCATATTCTAATATTATAAATACAAAAATTCATACAAAATGCATAATTTGCAGATGTCACCATTTCTTTTGCAAAATTAGTGCTGTGTACAATCAATATCATTAAGCACATTTGGCACTGACACTAGGTCAATCGAAACGTCCTTAAATGGGCAAAAAACAAACATTTTTCAGAAGTAATTCTTTTTTCTTACTTCTTCAAAACTGAAATTATTATAAAAAATATATAAATTTGTTTTTATATGTCATCTAATAATGCATTGCAAAAATACTAAGACTACACACTCGATTAATTGTGAAAATACTTTGGGGATCCAAATTCTGTTTTGTAAGTCACATTGTCAGGAATGTTCTAGTGATCCCTTAAAAATATTTTTCATGCCACAAAAATCTTTCAGTTTCAGCACAAAGAAATCATCACGATATTCAAGATACAAAGCGCATTTAAAAAAATAATTAAGAAAAATAAAATTTTGTATATTTCATTTTAAATTTATTTTTATTTTCAATATTTTTAACTTTCTTCATTTTTATTTTAAGGACGAATATTTTTATTTATTTATAAAACTTTTATGTAGCTCCTATCAAACGGATACATAAAATCATTTACTGTTAAAATCACATTTATTGTTAACCTTTAAGTGAGTGCTTAAATTTATTATCACATGCAATAGCATCAGTATTTTTGACCTGTTATAGGATAGTTAATGAATGTTTTTAAAATTTCCTTAGAACTGTACAAATGATGACAAAATGATTAAAACGCGAATGAATCACATGTAATCAATTGACTCGAACGATATTGTCATAAATTTGATGGCACAATAGCACAAATACTTGAATGTTAAATAAAAATTTGCAATTTAAAATACTTATTATAAATCACGTAGTAATTAATTATTAATTATTATAATATAATTATCACATTAATTATTATTATTATATTAATTATTATTAATTAATTATTATTAAGTATTATTAGTGACCCTCCATTATTCCCTTGCCGTTTTTGTAAAGTAATTTAGACATTATAAAGTTAATGCTTGAAAATATTGAAAATTAAAATTAATTTTTGATAAACTTTCAGTTACATAATTAAAAATATTAAAAAGCAATAATTGATATTAGTAAATAAATATTTTATTTTGTTATAAAATATATTTATAAAACTTTTTCTATGTTAGAAATAAATTTAATGAAAATTTATTTTAAAAATAAATAAAGAATATTAATTATAATTCTTTTCTTCGTAATCCGCATCTTTGCGATTCTTTTGTTCTTGTATTCACTGATTAATATCAACATATTATTTGTAATTTCAATATTTCCTAAACCTAATAATTATTTTTAGGTCTAAAAATATTTATCAATTAATTTCTTTTATGAATATAATTATAATTATTAGTAAAAAATTAAAATTAAAGTTAGTAGGGTATACTCAGGGTTAAATGGTCATATTTACACATGTTTAAATGATTACTGTATCGTGATTTTTGGTAAGGTGAATTAAAATAAAACATGTGTTGAAATACAAAAAATATATACATTTTCATCATTATAAATTATAGAAATAATGTAAGACAAGATATTGGGGTAATTTTGTGCAACAGTGCCACAGAACATTATGTAACGGTAAAGCTTAAAATGCTCCTTACTATAAAGCTCCTTATAAAGCTCCTTATAAAGCTCCTTATAAAGCTTCATACACTCAATTGTACACATGGACATTGAACTGAGGACATGTTTTATATTGCATAATCATTATGCCATAAAGTTAAAGAAAAAGGCAGTAAAAATGATTAAACAACAAAGCAAAAATTAAAGAAACGATATTCAAAAAGGTTGAACGCTCATAATAATGCGCTCTAGTATTAAATGTAGTATGGAATGAAGTATGAAATGTAGTATGGAATGAAGGTATTATATGAAGCATTTAAAGTATGGAAATGCATATAAAGCTGATCACATATTATAAGTTGTCCGCTATTTTTTAATTCCCTATACATTTCCCATTTTAAGTGTCCTATCTTTCATCACATTTGCAACATCCTTAACGCAAAAAGGAAAAATGGATTTCATTAAAAATGAATCTTACCAGTCATAGATGTATAAGCAACGTTGGGAATCATTGAGTATAATGATTTATATTGGAATACATCAGAATTGGAATTGTAATGAGGGTTGTCTTCGTCACTGGCCCCTCGACCACTGTCTGAGCGCTGTTCCTCGTGGGATGTAGCAGTTGTGCAAGCCAATAACTGAGGTGGCAAAGTAAAGTAGTTTATAGGCCTACCAGTCTCATCTATCTAATAAAGTAAAAATAAATAATTTAAAATGTAATATATAGGCTTAAATTTATTTTTTACAAAAAGACTAGTTTCAACCTGATTCGATATCATTTAATAATGTTGAGATTGTCTGAAAAAACGTGAAATTTACTATTATTGATTGTAGTACCTTAGTTGACAACAATAACGAGTTCAAAACAATATAAATTTTAATTGATCATGACATTTAATTACAGATTTACAACGACACAAATAATTCAATATTACAACAACGACTATTGCCTGTTTATTGCAACCCTTCGTGAAAAGTATCACGTCAGTAATACAACTCGGAGATCACAACCACTTAACTACTGTTTGGTAGAATTGTTAGAATCGACCTAGCTGCTTTTCTAGTTTTAACTTGAAATTACTCGAAACTCGCGATTAATAACTTAAATAATTTGTTTGAAAATAGGTTCTCCGACATGACAATGTTGCCTTTGCTTCACTTTGCTTAAACTCTTTGTTTTGTTTTAATTTTGTTTTCTCTTGCTTCATTTTCTTTGAAAAATGGTGTCACTTAATCCCAGTTTAGTTTCAATTTTATAGTAAGTCATCTAATGACATTTAAAGATAATTATTTTGCTTATGATTTCTAGTTCCAACACATTCCCTATGTTATCTGTCATTCCTCTAATATCTCTGACAGCTGTCAAAAATTTTATCTAATTTTCTCCTTTTTTATTTTTCCAACTTTCTTCTTGATTATTATCTCCGATTGTTCCATTTCATGCTGTTTGTTTTTCATTAAGATTTTTTAAATTTACTTTAAAAGAAAAATCAGGTGCTTATCGCAATATCTTGAAAATGTAGCACACGTTTTCATTATATTAATTTTAATTGTAGCGAGCACATTACAGAAAGACATTCTTCAGGAGAATTGTTTGAAAGGGAAAACAAGGTGTGTTTTAAAATTGTCCTCAAGTAGGGTATAGATTTTTTGGTTATGTCAAAAATAAAATATATAAATTTTAATATATAATATATAATTTTATAATTTTTTAATATATAATTTAATATATATAAATATTAATATAAATTTTAATTTTCCATTTTAATTTCAATTTTTAATTAAAGTTTGGAATTGATATTTAATTAGATATTTAGAATTCCATACTGTAATTTTATCAAAAATCAAATTTTTGTATTTTTCGATTAAAATTCTAAATATTAATCAAATTTAAATTCAAAAATATGCAGTTTGCCTATTTCATGCGTGCAGAGAAACACATCATTACTGGGCTTCTATTTATTGAAAAGAAGCTTATAGAATTATTAAAGTATTTATAGCCTAGTGTTGGTGATGTCGGTTAAATATGAAATTAACAATTATTGATCTAACTCCAAGAGTGTTTTATTAATATTGATGCATGCGGAATAATTAACGATATGTTTCAGAGGTAGTTTAATATAAAAGCTTATAATTATTTTTCCATAACGAAATACATTAGATACATTTGTTAAATAAATTTAAATTACACCGAAGCCCCGTTACGCGTAATTTTGTTATACGTTGTTTGCGTTGTTGAAAAATTAATTCCCATAATAAATTTTAATTTTAACCATTAGTTGTCCAACGGTACTTATGAGTACCATAAATATCTTGACTTTGGCTTAAGGTCAACTTATATGATATATTTAAACTATCAAATCTGATAATTTTCATTCTTAAGTATAAGGATACTATAAGTTTACTATAAGGGTAGCAAAAAAGTGGTACTGGAAAGTAACTTTGGTCAGATATTAGTATATTTTTTTCATTTTTGATCAACTAATGGCTAAGGAATTTGTCACAGCCAAGAAAGACATCGATGATATTACAATGAAGGAACTTTGAATGTTAAAGCAATTGAAAACAGAACATTTTTGGGATGAGCTAACTGCTGAGAGTGTAAGAGGTTGTTAAAGTAAATAATGCTCAAGATGTACTGCAATTTCCAGTGAACATAAATACAATGAAGAAACAATAAATGCGATTGCCAAAGTGATTACTTTAGTGACAGAAATCGTTATGGAAAGGATGAATATAGAACACATACATGAATTATTTGATTCAAAAAATAAAGACAACAAAGAACATATTCCCAAGAGACAACGAAACTGGAAAGCGAATTTTTCATGCTATGGAACTAATTTATAAGGTAATGGATATCTTTGGCGAAGATGATCTTGACTTGGAACGAAGTAATAAGGTTCATTTTTTCTTGTAATAACTTTTTTCAATTTTCATAAATTCTTTCTCGTTTTCAAAGTTTTGTAAAATTTTATGTAAATTATATATAGTTGGAGTCGGAGTCACAATTGTTAGGACAGACTCCGCAGCCTTGGTAAAAACAAAGGTCTATTCAATAGTATTAGGATTTATCCGTATCTTTAACTTTAATGAAACAACATCAATTTTCTAAAACGTAAAAGCGTTTGAATTATGTTAATGTTTACAGTTTTTATTTACTTACATATAGCTTTTATAAAAATTACAATTAATTCAATAAATAATAAATAATATACATTTACCTTGTTTTATATGCTTTTCAGAATGTAGGGGTAATAACGACCTACACAAAAATATTTTGGGGTAATGACTAAAAAGGTACCCCGGCCGCTGGGTTAAAGGATATTTAATTTATGATTTCAAATAATTAACATGAAACATTAGAAGTTATTCAAGAACGATTTGTGCGTCGGACCAGAAATTTTGATGCCAATTAAAACAATAAAAATACAATCTTTCCCCAATATCATATTTGTCCAACAGTCAAACCATCATCTGAAAGATGGGAATAACCACTTGGGAAATGAGATCTCAAATAAAATCAGATTATTACGCAAAAGGACATTCCATCTAAATATTTAATCTGATTTTACTAAATGCGGTGAAATTTTAGAGTAAACAATCAATTGTAATTAGTTCATATTTTATTAAAATAATTTATATTTTAATTAATTTTTAAAAAATTTATATTCACCAAGAAATAATCAAGAAATATTTCAATAACTAGTTCTTAACAAAATAACATTAAAAATCCAAAACTTCCATTGCAAATCATAATATTCCTCATTTCTTCGGAAGTCATGTTAAAATTATATTCAAAATAATTATTATTCAACGAAAACTAATAATAGTTTATAAATAAACGCTTTTTCAAAATTTTTGATTTGTTTAAAATGTGGTTTTCAAAAAGATTATAAAATATAGTTATTTAATATTTAATTAATTAATTATAATTAATTAAAATAATTTTGACATTTTTTAAAGAAATAAATCCGATAAAAAATTATTTTTTACAAATATATTCACTGCTCATATATTACTAATATATTAAACAGGTGGGCTATAAATTAAACTGTAATATAATCTGATAAAACACGCTTTTTTTCATTAATTAATTAAATCTCCAAACAATTATAATGAATGAATATTTATCTTTTGGTTTAACCTTTGATCTTTATTTTAATTCTATAATTTTCGTATTAAAATTTGTAAAAAAATCAAGTGTGTATTTATATGTGAATTTATATTTACACACATAATAAAGGCTGTACCGAAATTATATTATATATTGTTTTGATCTATAGTCTTACAATTATTGATATGAAAATTATTGAATGAATTAATATATTATACAAGTCAGATCAATGAAATATTTCATTATAATTAAATCACAATAATTAACTCAAATAAAAAATTTATAAGTCAAATTATGATATTACTTAAAATAATAATTAATCTTATTAATTAATCTTATTCTTATAAAAATCAAAACCCTTGAAAGGTGCCAAAAGGCTTTATAGTGTTTTTTTTTCGACAAATATATCGGTTTATTTGAAAAATAAATATATTTCTATCCATGTTGAAAAAAAAGCCACGATGAAGAAACCGGTGAATTGATTGTTCATTTAAACAACAAATATATTGTGAAATATTCGCACAAATGAAAATACAAAGTGAATATTTTCTCATTATAAAATCGAATGTCAGACTTCCAAAGTAATGGTAACTTTACACTGGTAATTTGATCATTGTAATTAAATGTTTAGTGTCAGATGTGAAATATTTCGAAAGAAATATTTCATATATGTTTGAATTTTTAAACAATTACTGTCTAAGAATTTGGGACATTTCAATTACTTTTAATAAATAAGCCATTTTTTTTGTAAATTCAAATTCTCCATCATCAATTTTCAGGGCTCGCAATGATCAGAAAAAAACATCAAAAAAGAATAATTAATAAGTAACACTAGATATAAGCAAAGCCGAAAATTTGTTTAAATATTTGATAACAAACTTTACTTTTGAAAGAAGAAATATTGTAATTGTAAAAAACTTTTCTAATGTTCAATATTCGGAAAATTGTAACTATTGCGAGAATATTTCACAGAATTCCGAAGGAAATTTGAATTTAAAAAGTTCTGATATTTTTTTTAATATTGTTCGCATAACGTTTTAATAAAAATATTCTTATTTTTCATTTTCACAATTTTTCGATTTTACAATTCATTATTAGATGGCATTGGAATGACTGTAAATTTTCGGAGGAATTTTTATCAATTGTCAGTCTTTAAATGTATGTATTTATCAGACACATAAAATATTTATTGAAAGTTTATTTTATTAAATAAATAAAAACCACCTGAAAAAAGCAGTGCCGAAAATTCGTGAGTATCAAAAAACATCGATAAATTACTGATTTATATATATATATATATATATATATATATATATATATATATATATATATATATATATATATATATATATATATATATATATATATATATATATATATATATATATATATATATATATAAGCGACCCATTATAAGCGACTTTCGAATATAAGTGACCTTTTTACTAGCGACTCTAAAAATCCGGACGATATTATTTGTTTTATGTGTAGATACATCACAACTGATTATAAAATCTAAATTAATTTTATTAACAGTCAAAAAATTAAATTATAAAATTTTAAATTCAGAAATTAACCATTTTATAGAAATACGAAACGAGGCCACAGAAATGAAATTTAAATAAATAAACATTTCTAATTGAATTTATTTGAATTATTTATAATGGGTGTGTATGTTGACAATATTTTTTTAATTATTACAAACATTTATTTTTTATTGGTCGCTTATAAAAAATGTTTTTAATAATATTTTTTAGAAAGCAGTTTTGCGTTGGTCACTTATAAGATTATAATTAAGAATATTTTAAATATAAATTAAATAATATTTGCTTAAAACAAAAAAAATCTAAATTTATAATTATTTCAATTAATGATTCCCTTATTTTTTATTTACTATTAATTAAGAGCTTTTATTTATAGATAATATTTCCTTATATACATACGGTCAATTAGGATATTTATTCTCTCCGGAGATGAAAATTGCCTATGAAATTAGATGCAGTCTCTTATAGAAAACAAATTAAAAAATCTTCATTAAAATTGATAATAAAGTGAGAATAACTTTCGTCTTTATCAAACCTTTGAAAATTCTATGATTTATAAATTTTAATTGTATGTCACTAGATCCAGACTGATACTTTGATAGGAGAAAATTTATTTCTCTTCCCAGACTGCTCTTGTTGACTGTTTTAATCACATTTGACATTCATAGGTTTGCTTTTGAATTTTCAGATTTAAAAAATATATTTATACAAAATTAAACATAAATAAATAAATCTATGAATTTAATTTAATTTGATTTTAATTGAAATCTTTCACATCTAATGTGATATATGTCTCCCACGAGTATCAGGAAAAAATGTTTTGAAGGTTTAATATGCTATATATATATATGTGTGTGTGTGTGCACGCATATGTTATTCGCATATTATTTAAATTAAAATTGCACCTTCAAAGCCTTGGAAAAAAGTGTATATATTTTGTGTGATGTATATAGGTCAATAATGTTAAATTAAGCCCTTCTTTAACCGGTTACAATTAATGCTTGCGTTTCTTTCTGTTCTTCTTGTCTTATTTTATAGGACTCTATTTACATACTCTTGGTTATTCAAGATCTTTTTCCTTACGTCTCTCTGTACCAACATCTAATAATTTCATTATATTGTGTTTTTACTTTTTCTATACAATTTTAAGAGCTATAACAACGCCATTAAATTATTTTACATCGCTTCTCTTAAATATTTGTTTGGAAATTCTTGAAACTTTAGTGAACTTTATTTCAACAGGATAATGCTGCTTCATAAAACTCAATCTAATTTTCTAGAATCATTTCTAACCAAAGCAGTTATCCTTTACATAATATACATTTGTAAAACAAAAATATTTATAAAAATATATAAAAAAAAATTATTTAAACAAATAAACACGTTTCTTTTTATTTTACAAATTCTGTATTAAAATTCTTAATTCCTCTTTTTTATACAAGTAATAATTTTTTATTATATTCAATTAATTTTTCATTATTAGCATTTTTTTCACAGGCTTTTATAATTATTGCTGTTTCTTTGCAAAAAACTGACTCCAATTTTGAAATAATTTTCAAACTTATTAAGTCACATGAAAGCCCCGGGTTCAAATTGATCAAATTTTCAACAGTCAATAAATATAGAACCCTAGATGATAAATATGAAAAAATAAACATGAAAAAGTCAGAGCAAAAACTTTTAAAAATATATAACGATTTGTATTATTTATTCGTTATATCTCACCCAGTCAACTTTATTTGTTTAAATGTACAATATATTGGGTAATAATATAAATTAATTATGTGATAACTCTGCAGAAAAATTTACAGATCTATTTACAATTTGATTAAATAGTTAATTTCGATAAAATATGACAAAATAGAATAATATGTTTATTTTATGAAAACAATTTTTCATAACTGAACCCAGTTTAGATTTCAGTTTATTAGGTACCCTTAAATTTTGTCCTTATTTCAAGCAAGCATATATATATATATATATATATATATATATATATATATATATATATATATATATATATATATATATATATATAATATAATTTGATTTATTATTGATTAATTATATTTCAATTAGTGACTCAGAAATTATTAACCTCATGGGTCCAGTGATGTTCCGATTTGCAGTAATCATTTTGTTGAATATGGTTAACCGACGATTTAAATTCTGTTTCATCATTTTCAACAGAGTCAATGATGCTACTTGTTACTAAATATGAATCTTGATAACCTTTGATCCTCAGGTTATCATTAGTGTTGTCACGTGTAACTCCATTTCTACAGTTTGCACTTTGGCGTTTATTTCCGCACGGTTGCAGCATGCAGACTATCGCTCCAATTAACGCAGTGGTCAGCACTGTTGATATTGTCACAAGAATAATTATTATTAAAACATTAATTTTGACATTTGACAACGAGCCCAATGAGACGTTTTGATCTATGAATCTTGGTGGAATGTCAGCAAATTGAACCATAATCACCTTTAATTAATAATAATAAAATAATTAAACCATAATATTATCATTATATTTTTAAAGTTACTAATTAAGTTTCATCATGAAAATTAACATTCGACATAATTATTTTTTATTGGAACAAATTTGGACAGGTCAATAAATGGTTTTGTAATTGAGAACATGAATCATTCTTAAACTTGTATCCAATGAAATTCAAACATAATTTGTTATAATATCTATCGGTTTTAATTTAAACACCAATCATAATTAAGGGCAAATTTATAAGTCAATTGTTATATAATCTACAAAATTTTATTAATTGTATAATTATTTGATAACATTTTTTAAAACAGTGTTTAAATTAATTCCATTCTGTACATTTTATTAATTGAAATCTCGTGATTTATAAATTTATGGATGACATTTTTTAATCAATTTTGTTTTAATGCTTTACAGATCCTTTCTTCTCTTAACTTACCATCGATAAAATCCAAGAAACAAATTATATAAATATTAAATGAAAGAAACTATTTCTTTATATACTCAAAAATTCTCTGAATATTAATTTTGTCTAATAGAAACAAAATTATTTCCTATTTAGACAGACATAAATAAAGAAAGTATGATTTGTAAATAGAAAAAAAATAACAGCAAATGCTGACAATAATTTATGATTAATTCATGGAACGCAGTAAATATTTCAAAATGTCTGGATATATATTATACTATTAATTATAATAACAATTATAATAATAATAATAATAATAATAATAATAATACTAATAATAATAAATAATATATAATAATAATATAATAAATAATAATAATAATGACAATATGTTTTATTTTATTATTATTATTATATGAGTTGAATTAATCTTGTTAAATATCCCATAAAAACGTTTGTTTCATTTATTAAATGATTGACCGTTTTCCGTCAGGTGTTTACCATGTGTCAAATATGTTTTGTCCTTTAGCCGCAGTTTTTTATATTTGATTTACTATAACTTTCTCATCAGTTTAAGTGTCAAAATTATTTGATAAAATGAGATTGTTGTTAAAAAATTATTTGCACTGATTTTTTTAATAAAAAACTGATAATTAATATTGGTTCTGAAAAAAAATAAAAATTCATATGTTTTCTTCATTTTCTTTTAATACCTCCAATATAATCTTTATCTTATTTCATGGATTCGTTTGTTCTTTTCAGCGTATTTAAAATATTAAATTTATATTTATCTGCCAAAAAAGGGAAATATTTTGATTAAAAAGTTACAATAATAAATTAAAAAATACATCTTGATTGCAGACAATCAAATTTGCTCAACGTCGGGAGGTCAGCTTTAATTGTTCATTTGCATATAATACAAGGAAATGTAAATGACAATTAAACAGTTTATATCAGATTATTTATTATTATTTATTATTATTTCTAGAAATGTTTTGAAAAGAACAGAACTATTCTCAATGCATATCATACGGTGCCATTAAAATACCTCTATTTTATTTAAAATCATCAAAATATATATTCAATGTTCCAGATAAGTTAGAGAACTTCTCATTGAAGTTTCCATTTAAAATCTTTTGAACCCAAGCTATCCTATATAGAAGTTAGAAAAAGACAATTTTCCATTTAAAAATCATAATAAAAGAAAAGCTACAAAATTGAATGTTTGCTTGATACCATTTCCGGATTTAATTTTGCACAGTAATACTACTTGATTCCTGATCATTATTATTGCTAAAAACTGTTTATATTTGAAGTGTCATTTTTATTTCAACAGTTTTAAACAAAATACGAATTTCCTGATTAAAAATATGTAGAAAATGCGATCTAGCAGAAACAATTGTCAATTTTATACAGTGGTGTAACGTGAATTGCATAGTTATACTTTGCTGTCAAATTATAAAAGGTATTGGTTGCCAGAACGCGATTAACCCACCGTTGGTCGCGCCTGAGCGAATATCCGCCTCTCAGTTCTTAACGTTTTTAAGTTGAAATATGGAATATTCATTTACTTTTTTATTTCTGGTTTATTTCAGGGCTATATAAATAAAAGAAATAAATTCTTTAAAAACTTTTAATAACGAAAGAAGAAAAATAAAATTGTAAATATTTTAAAAACTAAATTTTTTTATTCCAAAAGATTTTTCATATCAAAATAGTTATTTTATGTCAAAAGATTTCAATAAAAAATAATTTTATAAAATAAATTAAAAACATAATAAACAAAACAAAAAAGTGCATAATAAGAAAAAGAAATTACCGAAAAATAAAAATTCCAGCACGAATCAAACCTGCGTAAATAACGTTCTCTCTCGTTCCTTGTTATAGCACAACTAATACGCAAAACCAAATGTGTATAAAATTAGCCTGTAATATTGAAAAAAACATAAATATTGGAAAGTAGAGGGACTCACGAGTTAATATATTTCATACAAAAAAAAGCGGCATAAAAAAGCCGATAGGGTGAGCGCTGCGCCGCCGGGCGAACAACAGTCGGTTAAGAAAAGAGACTCCTATTCATGGAAGAATCTTTTAAATAATTTCATTTGAAAATAGCGTTTCCTTGCACAAACATTATATATATTTTTTTTAAAAAATATACAGTATAAAATATACATCTCATACAATTATTTAATACATTTTCCAATTTTTGTATAAATATATTGTAAATATTTCTGTTTCCATTCATATATATAAATAATAATATTATTTATTAATTTGTGTGTTTTCTGTTTATCTTTCTAAATCTTATTTTATTGTATTAAATTTTAAATATAAATGTGTAGACAAAAAATAATCAAAGATTAGAGAAAATTAAATACTTGGAATTTTGTTATCTTAATATTCAACATAATTAATTTATAATTAATTTACTATAATTCTAATTGACTAAGTTGCTTAAGACGATGACAAAATAAACTGTGGATCCTTATAAAAATCCCTTAAAAAAATTAAATAAATAATAGCTTTAATATTTAATTTTTTTATACTTGTAAATTAATTTTAAAATGTCGATTTTACTAATTACAATATTATTCCTAATTCTAAACATATATTAACACTATATTTCTAAAAATAGAAGCCGCAAAATATTTCAGTATTTTGAAATTTAAAAAATTACTTTTTAAAAAAACGAATATTTCTTACATAAATAATACAAATGTAAGTTAAAAGGAAAACGGAATTCACAATTTATAAAAGAATATCAATAAAAATCAAGAATTAAAAAAAGTTTATTTAATTATTTTTCAATTTCTATAAAAGAATTAAATAGTAATTTATCATTATAAGTTTAAAAATGATTTGATTTTTTAAAAAATAAAATAAATCAACAAGTAAAGCTTTTGTTAAATAATATTGCAATTATAAAACAAACAATTGTTGTATTTATACTTCAGAGAAAATAAATAAAAAGAATTAAATTAAACAATTCATTTATCTTTTTTTGTCACATTTTAAGCACATTCAAACAAAATCTGTTTTTTGAAATTTTTCTTTCTTTATTTAAACAAAAAATAATAAAGAATTCAAATTTCATATCAGACTAAAAATAAACGAATAAAATAATTGCTATTGTGAGCATTATTAAAACAAATGATACAGAAATGAATTCTTTAATGAAATTTTCGTAGCATTAATTTCACAACTCAAAGAATAATTGAGAAAAAAAAAATAAAATTTCTAAATGTGATAATCGTTGTAAAAAATACAATATTTTAAGATTATGGAAAATTTGGATTTATTGAAAATGTTTTTGGCCATTTTCTAATGGATTTTCATCGATGCCTGCAGACATGGACTAAGATTTATGAAAAGCTGAAATAATTTTTCAGCATGAAATGGCTAAAAGAAATTATAGAAAGTGATTACTATTTTCATTGTAAAAATATTGAATTTGATTAAATTTCTTTTTATTTTATAGTATTTATTACATTATATTCACTAATATCGTTCCAAATCTGCTCTCCATTTGTTGTTATTTAAAAATATTTTTAAATATTTTAAAGGATTTTATGTTTGATAATTGTATTGTTGTATTGTAT
Organism: Schmidtea polychroa; assembly: GCA_959609185.1. Classification (NCBI taxonomy): domain Eukaryota; kingdom Metazoa; phylum Platyhelminthes; order Tricladida; family Dugesiidae; genus Schmidtea; species Schmidtea polychroa. Next base: position 3,080 of record CAUHTR010000666.1, on the reverse strand, counting down.
GTAACAGATGTAATATTCAAAACCCAAAAGATGTTGTTGAAACTGAGGAAACCTAAATATTACATTAAATTGGTGAAAATGTCATTTAGTAGCATAAAAGCATTGAGTAAAAATATTAAAATGATTAAGACAACGCAAAGAAAGAGAATAACAAAATTTATGTTTATTTTTTAAAATTCTTTTTAAATTCAGTATATTAAAAATATTAATTATAAAATTATTTCGAAATGTAATAATCAAACATTTTTGTGCATTAATTACAATTTTTAATATTTTCGTTAAACTTATATTTAATTATATCAATTAATTATTAATATATTAACTATTATATTATATTAATTATATTGACTATATTAATTTTATTAATTATATCAATTATATTAATTATATTAATTATATTAATTATATTAATTATATTAATTATATTAATTATGATAAAAGACCTTATAAGAAAAATTATAAATAAATAAATATTTTTCAAAAAAATTAGAAAGGGGTCCCTCTCCGACAAAATTGTTGATTCTCTCTATATAAAAGAAATGAAGGAAAATTTGGAAAAATATTTATGTTTTTGAACTATATTCAAAAAGAAATTCTTCGGTGCATTTAATTTGATGTTAAAAGTCAAATTGTCAAATTTTGAAGATGAATCATTAAAACAAATTACTCAAACCTTTTAATTTTTAATTTAATTTATTTGATTAAAATTACATGTAACATTTGCAAATTTTGTTTAAAAGTAAATATTTACTGTTAAAGATATTTTTTTATAATATATCTAAAACTGTAATTGAAATGAAAATAATTTCTTAAATTATATCTTACAATCAAATTCTTACCTTTGATGTTTCACGAGGCGGTAAACCTCTATCCGTGGCTATCAAAGTTATTAAAAATTTATTTCCATCTGGCTGTTGCCAAGACCTTTTCAGTTTTATAGCTTTTTCTGTGATATTTAAATAAAATAACTGATTGGATTGTAAACTGGTAGGATATATTCTCATGGAGAATACAACTTGACCATTTGAGCATCATCCAAGTCAGAAAATGTAAAAGGAAAAATTTGGACTATTTGTTGGCTCAACTTTTGAAACTGTGATTGAGCAGTCAGTCGTTTTATTGTCCGAGTAATCTTAAAATTAGGAAAGCAAATTCATTTAAAATTTAAAATTATTCGTTTTAATAAATTCCGTTGATTCAAACACCAGAATTCTTGATATCATATCTTGATGGGTTTAGAGTATTTTTGATTAAAACTTATTATTATATTTTTATTGGTTTTTATTGTAACAGCAATAAAATAAATGTTTAACAAGTTCATGACCAGATATCTCAAGTAAAATTTTCGATTACAAAATTATCACATAATACATATTATTTAATTGTTTATTATTATTATTATTATTATTATTATTATTATTATTATTAATTATTATTATTATTATTATTATTGTTATAGAACACCTTCTTCTGCTTACATTAATATAAAATAATATAAAATGTGGAGTTCTAGATGGTTATCAAAAACCAATATTGAAACCATTATTCGAAGTGAAGAAATAAGTTATGATATAAATAATGGAAACATGACAGAATTCTAGGCCTAGCACTAAATTATAGGATTAATTGCCGATTTAACAATATAACAAATTAGTCTAAAATTTCTGATGTCCTAATATCAATGAAATAACTTTTATTTAAGTCTATGAAAAATTAAAAATTACTTTATTTCACCCTGGTGTACATGGTAATATTTATTAATGTTATTTAAATTAAATAAAATGATAATTAAAGAGAAATTAATTTAAAATTATTTTTTAAAATTTCAAAATGATCAAATATTTTACATGAGCAGAGGAGGAATATAAAATAAAAAGATGAAAGAATTGTAATTTTCAGATTCATTTACTGCAGTTGATTCTTAATATCAGGAAATTCACTTGAAAGCTTCGAAAGGTTTAATTATAAGCAATTTTATTTTTATAAACACTCTTGGGACTTTATAAAGAAAGTAATTTATTATAATAATTTGTTAAATATTAAATGTTTAACATCTCAAAACATGCTCCTAAAATTACTCTCTGAAATGGAACATATTATATTTTCCTTTGTAATTTAGGACTAATATAAAACATTTATATATTGGTTTGGCCGATCTACATTGACAATGTTTGAATCAATACAATTTAATCTATTTTCTCTGATTTTTGAATTTTTAAATAAATATTTTTTGAATTTAAAAAAGACAAATCAATTTTAATACCAACGCATATAGCAGTTACTTAGTGAACAAAGAAAATAATTAGATGAATTGTGATATGAAAGGTTTTTTAGTGATTCATTTATTGACTTGTTGAGCGGAGATAATATCGATCGGAATTCAACTGATAAAGAGTGTGAGAAACGATGGGCTACAGGTTTGCTTTTTCGAATTCAATAGAAAAGTTCATCTAGTGAACACAAATCTAAGAATTAATGAATATCATAAAATATCCTAAAATATCTTTAAATGTTATGGAATTCTAGTTGAATTTATAATCAACCAGGATCACATTATTAATTATTATTATATTATTATTATTATTATTATTATTATTATTATTATTATTATTATTATTATTATTATTATTATATTATTATTATTATTATTATTATTATTATTATTATTATTATTATTATTATTATATTATTATTATTATTATTATTACTAATTAATTTTTAGTAGTAGTAATTAATTATTAAAATATAATTTTTAAGGTACAAGATTTATTAATAAATAAAAATTTTATTGATAAATATGGTTTCTGGCTATGAATAAATATTTACTAATTGCTAAGATTCATTATAGGAATGCCTCGAGAATAGATAACATAATTTAAATAGGAGTATTTGCAATAAATTTCATATAATTTCATAATAATTATAATTTTCCACAGAGCAATTTCGGCACGTTACCATGTTATGTAAATGCAATTAATAAGGATTTTAATAAAAAATTATTCTAGTAAAACAAATATGTAATTCAATTATTTTTCTTATCATATTGTTGGAATGAAAAGTTATTTAAATATAAATATATA